>JAVXUM010000003.1:1284016-1300305 GCA_035590655.1 Pouteria glomerata
GTTTGAGAATAAACTCTATGATTCCCTACATAAAATTATAGAAAAGCCATATTTCAAGAAAAAAAAAACTATGAATTTTGCAAAGTAATGACAGGAATGGCATATGAGTTAAAAAAATTCCAAGATAAAGTTAATAATTTGAAAGAATTGTCAAAAAACATGATTTCAAAATTCAACTTTGAAACTTCTTTATTTGATTACCAAAGAATTTCTGAAATTCAACAAATTATGGAGATTTTGAAAATTACTACCGGTAGTACTCATTTTGAAAAAGTTAAAAGGATTTAGCTTCATGAAAAGGCTAAATAAGTCCTTCCTAGATCAGTATTTTCAATCGTTGATAAATATATTAATAATCAAAGGATTAAACCAATCCTTCAAGAATTTTATGATAAAACTAGATATGATTTTTTTTTTTATATTTAAAAAATTTATTTCGACCTTCAAGTAGACAATTAGAGGTTCAAAGCAATTGATTAGGGTTTGGTCAAAAAAAACATCTTCAATCCATTGGAGACAACAACTTACCAAGGTTTCTCAGCACTGATTTAGCAAAATTTTCTATAGCTTTAAAAGAAAAGTCATGACTTTTAAAATTTACAATTCTATAGGATGGCGATACAATGAAAGATTTTTTGAGTCATATTAGATTTGAAAACTAAGGAAATACTCCCTTTTTGATAATTATCTTTCCTCTAAACTAGTGGTTGACGCTGATGGCAAACAAATTCTGTTATGGACTCAAGTAGAATTGATCTATTATACCAAGATTTTACAAAATATGCCAGAAGAACATATGACTACTGATGGCAAGAGGCTATCTGTATTTTCTATTTCTTTAATGTTCTAAGCTACTAAAAATTAGAAAAATGACGCATTTGATTTTTCAAACAAAATTAGTATGGAAATTGATGCATCATCTTATGTGGTAATTTATCTCGATAATATTTATGAAAAATCTGAAGCAGAAATGGAATTAGAAACCATTGTCACAACTAAATAAGTCCAAGTATAACAAGATTATTGGGAGAACATGGATGAAAAAACTTGGCACAATATCGAGAACTTGATGGAAATGTAACAAAAGCCAAATATTCACGGAAGCGTAGTGAACCAACCAGGAATGCTGTAAAAAAAATAAAAATAAACTTTTTCAAAAGTGGATCATGGACGACTACACTCTTATCCAGCACACGATAGACCCTATGTGAAGGAATTTACTTTAACCAAAAGTAACTTCCTAATAATTGTACTATTTAATTATGTTATCTATCTTTTTATTTTCTAGATTCTTCTTTCCTTATCTTTTATTTTGATGAATTTGAAATTCGGGATTCAAATTCAAAGTTGTGGTTTATAAATAAGTCTATTGTTGTAACAGAGGGGCATTGAAAAAATTAAAGTGCTGTCTCTACTCTCTTATCTTCTGTTATCTGTAATATTTCTTGTATACTATTGAGCATCATTAATAAAAAGTTTGTGTGTTTGTGAGTAACTAAAAAAATGTATATTTTTTAATTATTAAAAAGTATTAAGATTTTTATGTAAATATTTGTGTGGTCCAATGTGGTCTCTAGGGTTATTTTGCGAATTTTAAAATTTGTAAGGCAACAAGGGTCTAAGTGAAATTAAATTAATAGTTTAGGAGGTAAAAGTGAAACTAACTCCTAATAAATATTCCAATAATAATTTTGATTTTGATATAAATAAGTGGATGTTTGGGATAATTTATTTATTTTTATAATTATTTTTTTTGTTTTTTTTTTTAATTTCATTAGCTAAAAATTTAAGTGTCATTTGGTATATTTATTTTGAGCTCATTTTTCATTTTGTATTTTTTAAAACAAAGAAAACAGCTAAAACGCATTTAGCCACTTGTTTTTTCAATAAACATAAAATGCAAAATAGTAAAAAGTAAGAAAATCTAAAAATACAAAAAATAGAAAATATCAAACAAAATACGTTTTTTCTATTTTCCTTATTTTGAGATTTCAAAACATAAAATAAAAAATAGTTTAATAACAAAATATTAAATGTGAAAAGACAAAAAAAAAAAAACTTTACATTTAAATGATTTCTATTTATTTTATTCTTTTATATTTTAAGAAAATCAATCTTGAAATGTCAATTGAACACATTCAAGCAGTTTCAACTTAAGTTATTATCATAAATAGTGGTTGACGCTAAAATGATATGTATTTAATGAAAATTAAATTTAAATTATTTTGTGTTTAGATTAAAAATTTGTCAAAAGAAATAAAATGACATAAAAAGTTAAATTATTCTTATGTGTTATTTTTTATTATTAGTAAAAATAAATTGATTTTTTAAAAAATCTATTACATTTTTCTAACTTTCCCAATCCCATAAATAAACTAAATAAATATTGATTTTTTTTACTAAATTTTATTTTCCCACATATTTCCTTTAAAATAAATAAATTTTAATATTGTATGTATCTATATATTTTATTTATATTTTATAAAAAATAATTATTTTAATACTAAATTATTTATTTTTAACTAAAAATATAATTTAAAAATATATTTAAAAATTAATATATTTAAGTAATAAGGTGAGGTTCAAAACTCTGGCTTGACTCGACTCATTTTCACTAGTGATGTAAAAAGGGTCAGGCTGTCCCGTCCCTGCTGCCTCTATTGCCTTCTATTGCTTGCTAACCAAGCTTATTTTTTTATTTTTTATATATTTTTTAAAATATTTTTATTTTTTGTGAATAAAATATAAAATAAATTTAATTAAACATATTAAAATAAATATTAACAAAAATTAAAATTTACTAAACAAAGGGCAAGGCTCCAACGGCTAGCCAAGAAAACAAAAAAAAAAAAATTAAAAATAAAAAATGAATAAGGCTGCTGCTGCAGCCCGCAAAGTCATCTCATGGAACCGGGGAAAAAAATTGAAGAAAGAAAAAAAGCTGCACAAAGCAGCAAATGGCAAAAAAAAAAAGAAAAATTGAATAAGGCTACGGCTGTTGCTGCAGCCTGCAGCGCAGCAGATGGAACCGGGGAAAAATTTGAAGAAACCGAAGAAGCTGCACAAAGCAGCAACCAGCAAACGACAAAAAATATATAATTAAAAAAAAAAATTTCCTTAAGGGGCAGGTCGGCAGGGCTGGCACGGGTCGGGTCTCTGGCAACCCAAACCCTGGCCCGAGGTATATAGGGTCGGGCTGGGGTCGAGCTTTTTTCCGAGTCGGATGGGCCGGGTCGCGGCCGACCCGACCCATTTTCATCTCTAATTTTCATACTAGTCCTGTCGGAGTCTTATTTCCGTTTTATGTCTAAAATTGCCACCTCGATTACCTTAGCTTGGGTTGGATTCCCTTTAAACGGGCCGGGTATTACAGTAATTTCAGAATCAGCAAGGAATTGAACTGTAACGCTGGGAGCCTGGGACTACTGTGGAGATCGGAGGGTTTATCAAAACCCTAACGAATTTTTATGCACCGAGCAGATAACCAGACACAGATTGAGGGAGTCTTCAATAATGGCGATCTCGCTGAGACGCGCGTTGCTTTCGTCTCGTAAACTCTCTATTCTCCTTCGAACCACTCTTCAGTCTCGCGATCTCTCACACTTCGCCTCCTGTCCAAATTTCTACAACTCATCGGCTACTCACAGCGCTCCCAATTTTACAGCTCTCAATTTTATCAGAGAAAGTCGTAGAACTTTTGCTAAAGGAAGAAAGTCAAGTATCCCTCGTCTCTCTCTATATATTTACATATATATCTCTCTTTGTGGATAGGATATAGAAATGCTAGATGTACATACACAATCGCAAACTCTATGCATTTTGGTGAAATCACTGGCAAATGGCTATGGTGAGAGAAACCCAAAACATAGATTAACCCTGATAAGTTTAACTAACGGCTTGACTAGTCTCATGTCATGTCAATTTGTTTTATTTTTAGGCGGGATTTGGTTTATTTTTTATTTTTTATTTTATGTGTTTTATGTTCTAAAAATTTTAAAATATAAGAATAAAAAATGTTATATTTTTTTTTTATTTTGAGTTAAAAGTACTTAAAATGATTTTTTGTCATTTTTCATTCTACGTGTAAATTCATTTTTTGTTTTCTAAAATAAAATTTGAAAACACATCTTTGTTTTGAAAAACTTAAAATGAAAAATAAATTTAAAACTGAAAATAAAAAATAAAAAAATAAACCAAATGATGCCTTAGTATTTAGCAAACAATTTTACATTTTTCAAGTACTGGCACGTTGACATCCACTACATGCACGTTTATTGAAAATTTGTTATGTTAAAGCCGCATATGAGCTCATTGAATTGTTGTGTGCCTTTGTTCATATTATTCAAGGATTATACTTTTCAAAAATTAATTCTTGTTTTTGTTTTCTTTCATTTATGGTGCATAAAATTTTTAGAGGGTGATGATGACAGTAACACAGTTGAAATTGTTGATATTGGGCCTGGTGTTAAGACGGCTGCAATCTCACAGATGGAGGCGGCAGTTGATGCACTCTCACGAGAACTAAGCAAACTTCGGACAGGGAGGGCATCTGCTGGTATGTCATTGATTGCGACTAATGTTTAGGGTTGGAATTAAATTTGATGGTGGATTTTGTTAACATGATCATTTTTGAGTGTTATTTTGCAGGAATGCTGGATCATATTATTGTAGAAACTGGTGGTGTGAAGATGCCTCTGAGCAGACTGGCTGTTGTGTCAGTCATTGATTCAAAAACGCTGTCTGTTACTCCTTATGATCCAAATGTAATGAATTGTGCCTTAATTAAATATGTTTTTGTATATTTGTTTTGTTTATGCAAGCACCAACACATTCTCAATGCATTTGACCTAGAATCTATTGTAATTAATACCACTAATTGCATCAGTTTTACTCACTATTGCATGCCTAGTATACGCGCGCGCGCGCGCGCGCACACACACACACACACACATATTTTTGGAACATTTGTGAAGTCAGCTAAATTTTACTTCAATTGACAGTATAGTATCAGTGAATTTGGTTTATGCTCTCTTGTCATCTTGGCAATATAAGTAGCTTTAAAACGAGTTCCCATTTATTGCTATTGGCTTGGTAGAATATACCCCTGATAGAGTAGCCGTTCTTCCACAGGCTCTAAAAGAATTAGAGAGTGCCATTGTTTCATCTCCACTGGGTCTAAACCCCAAAGCAGATGGTCAGCGATTGATTGCACCTATTCCTCCGTAAGCACTGCTTATTGTTAAAATCTACTTATCCTCTTATGATTTTTTTTTTTTAAAATGGCGTTATGCTTGCTCTATTGAAGTTGCACTTGTTAGGTGTATAATACCCTTATTGTGGACAAACATCATAATTTGGTGGTAAATTCCTTATGTCTTTGATGTTCTTTTATTAGCGAGTTTATCATAAATTGAGAATATTCGGTCCTCTCTTAGCTTCCCCTCTATATTACTTTCTTTCCTTTAATAAATTTACACTTTTGTGGAGCCCAGGAGGCTAACGATGGAGTACTAATAACAACTATGCATCTTACCGTTGAGTCAAACTTCACTTTTTGTTTTTTATGCAAGATTTGTATATACGGTACCAAATTCCCAACTTGCCACATGGCACAATTGCATGATTTAACTAATAGCATTGGATTTTGGCATTCTTTTGCTTAAGCATATCTCTCTTATGCCTTTTAGTTCAGTTCTACATGACACACTCAAGTTTTCACACTAGTCTGCTGAGCTTCATGAGGAGTAAGGCTTAAAGGCCCCATCATAGATGGTATTGATTGTCAAGGTCATGGGGTGCCTACATTATGGATCCATACGTGGCTTGTGCCTTGGTCTTTGAGAGAGGAAGGCATCTAAGATGTTCTTAACCTCCAAGGAGAATTTCCATGCTCCATTTGCCTCCACATTTCAGATTATGCCCCATGTCCTTTAAGTTTGTTGTCTTCACTATGAGCTAGGGAGTTTATTTAAATAGACTAAGCAAGAGAAGGCAGCTATCGCTCATTCTGCCCTTAGGCACTTGCCACCTTTGCAAGCAGGATCCTCCCATACAGGAGGTTTTTGTCTCCACCTTTAAATTATCTTCCTCCTTATGCTTAGAGGTTCTAATTCTTCATCTTCAAAACCTTTATTACTACCACAGGCCCTCACCTCCCATGAAAGCATCTCCACTTGTCTTGTGCCACTACCGTAGTCAGTTTTTTCCCACGTCCACTTCACGCTGCGTTGAAGACAAATTAAAGGTCAAATTATGTATCAACCATCAATTATAATTCAGTTCTTTTGTTACTTGACTGGTGTATAATTATTTTATACTTGCCATGTGCAGATTGACTAAAGAACATATGCAGGTGTGCTCATTATTGATTTTCCTTTTTATTCTTTTTTTTTTCACCTCTTAGTTTAGTAGTCAATGCTATCAACATCATGCCACTATTTTTCTAGGCTTTGTGTAAGGTGGTGACCAAATCTTCCGAAGATGTAAAGCAGAGTATAAGAAGAGCTCGCCAGAAGGTATAGTTGCAAAAAGTATTTCTTCTTTTCTCAGTTTGAACTATTTTCCTATAGTGAGGTTTAAGCTCTTGCCTGTTTATATTAATTATGAATTAGATGCCATTGCATGTGCATGATTATTACCCTTTTGTAGATATACTCCTCCTTTAATGGTCAATAACGGTAACAAAGTAAATATTATAAAAAATAAAAATAAAAATAAATAAAAAAAATTCACCAAGTATTGGGGCTTCAATGCTTCATCAAATTTAGGGTTCACCAATTACCCTTGGTGTATCCTTATTATAATATTATAGATGAATATAAAGATTCTAGGAGATTATTTTCCATGTGTGGGAAAGAAAAAAAAAAGCATCATAACGAATGAAACTACTCGAGGCATTTTTGCTGTGAAGTTATAGGTTGTGGACATGATCTGGGAGGCATCATATACATCATATCCAGTAGTAAAGGAGTGGGCACTTACTGATCCTTGAAGATTTTAAAAATCAGTTAGCTCTGTGACAGCAGCACATATTTTTTTCCGCTAGACTGTTTTTCTATTTTTAACCATCCAAATCAGATGTTGATGAATAATGAGAATCTCACAATCTTAACCTTCAGTTGTGAGTTCTAGCATTGTGGTTAATTTGGTGACATAGTCGAGAAATCACATTTTCTCATGCATTGATTGTGCAGATTGAATACATTTTGGTGATTCATCAATATTTTGGCTTATTGTTGTTTTTTGCTGGAGAAACGTGCCTATGGATGGTCGTGTTTCTAGGCAGATATTTGCTTCTTATCTCTGCTTTTGGTGATTGACTAAAATGAACATCAATCAGATACTAAATTGCTAGAACTTTTTATCAATGCCCGTGCTCACGTCTACACACTGCAAAAGAGGTGCAACAATGGTTATAGATCATATCTGATTGGCTTTCTATACTGTTGCGGTGTTGTTTTATGGTCTAAGCAAACTTACTGTCCTCGTATAGGCATTGGATACGATAAAGAAAGCAGGTTCGAGTTTTCCAAAAGACGATGCCAAAAGATTGGAGAAAGAAGTAAGTTAATAGTGAATAACTGCCGTAAGAAGCACATCGGGTTTGTAAGGATTTGGCTATCATTTGATGCTTGTCCATATTCCTAGGTTGATGAGTTGACCAAGAAGTTTATCAAGTCTGCGGAAGATATGTGCAAGGCAAAAGAAAAGGAGATCACTGCAGGCTGAGTGGTATTCCAAAAGTTTTACAAGGATTGTTTTATTCTCATTTTAAGACTTTCGTGTGAGAAATTCCATAGTTGAAAAATTTTGAGATTTCATCAATTGCTGTAATAACTTCAATGTAGCTCACCAATTTTAGGGACTTCCTGATGAGAAAGATGAGTCTTATGCTCTCGGGATGACAATAACAAGAAGATTTAACTTGTGTGAAAAGGAAGCATCGCTCTTTCCACCATGAAAATAGCTTTGAAATGAAAATATGCAGGCCCACTAATTTTGTAGCCTTCGCTGCTATCCATCTCGTTATATGTTATCTTCAACTGTGGTGTCCTGGTTTTGATTTAAAAAAAATTCAAGCTTCCAATTGCAAGTGTGTATTCATTGGATGCCCTGTGATGTTTGAAATTTTCTAAATAATTGGTTCTACATTTTTGGTTTTGAACCAAAATATCAATAAATGGGAACCAGTAAAGGTTGAATTCAACCAGTTTTGTATAGACATGGTTGGCCTCAACCCGGTTGTGTTTTAACTATAGATTGTCTATAATGTGGATCCAACCAGTAGTAGTCTTCCCACCTGTGAAGAGGGCTAAGCATTTGTGCTGTTGAGTTATTGAATGAATTCGTAAAATGAGTTCGTAAACAACGGCTATGATGGCAAAAATTGCATCGGATGAATATAAGTGCGGTGAGTTGTTTTCTCTATCATCACGGTGAAACGGAAGAACGAGTCTTTTGTCTGGCAGTCATAATCCGAGGTCATGGTATCGCTTGAGGGCCTTTATGGTGGAATTGTATCATCCTACACTAAGAATGTGTGCTTTGAATTGCAGAATGCGTTTACAACTAGGGTAAACAAAATTTTTTACATTGAAAACGAAATAGTTCCCAAGTACTTCGGGTCAAAGTACTTCCCCAAAACATCTATACATAACGTTGATATCCTAGTTAGTTACGATCTTCCCCTCATGCTACCCTCTTCTTTCTACGAATAATAGCATCCCTAGTCACAAGCTGTATTCCCCTCACCCACAGCTCGGCCTTCTCTGGACCACCCTCGCACACAAAATGCACTTCCTTGTTCTTCGTTGTCACCACCCGGAACACTCCTGCTTCATTGGCATCACCCTTCTTTTGCCTCGCCCTCTTAAAACTCAAGCTTGCTCCCACCTCTGCCTCTCGGCATATCACATTTCTTCTGCCCGAGTTCCCCCACTTCAACACTCCCGTAGCGTCCACCATTTTAAGAACTTTACCATGTGGAGCTCCTTTTCCCCCCTTGGTATGCTTCAGCACAAGAGCACCGCTTAACACCAGCTTCCGAGCAAGTTCATCCAGTACCACCGGTAACGCATCATTCTGGTGACCGCCATTCTTCCTTGCAAGTGAGAGCGCAGTTTCACCTCTTATAGTCTTTAGATCACAACGTGCTCCAAACGAAATCAAGAGCTCACACATGCATCCATGGCCTTCCCTTGCTGCCAACATGAGAGGCGTGTAGCCATCTGCATCAGGGACATTTACATCATAATAGCCTTTATGCATCAACAATCTCGCCACGTCCAAGTCTCCACGGCACGCTGCACAATGCAAGGCGTAAAAACCTCCTCCATTGCGGTTACCCTTTTCAAGAGTGAATTCAAGCATTACTTTCTCAAATAGATCTCGATTCTGATTGAATACAGACAGGGTAATAGCAGTCTCCCCAGATTTGTTACGCAGCTTCACATCAGCCCCACCATAGACAAGCAACCTGAAAGCTTCAACGTGACCTTCCATTACAGTGACCATGACTGCAGAAAAACCCTTATCATCCTGATAGTTAAGGTCAATTTCTGCTAGGCCAACTAGAGATTTCAAGGCATGAATGTCACCAGACCGAGCTACAAACAACAGAGGACAAAAAGTAGACAGGTTACTTGATTTGGGAACTTTTCCAACCCTAATTGCATCTAGCACTGCTTGTTGAAAACCAAGAGACCATCCACTTGAACCTGCCATTGAAAATGCAGACTGACCCGCAATACTTACCAAACCAAAATCAGCACCAGCCATGGCCAATACTTTGAGGCACTCTTGTCTTTTATATTTTGCACAGATCATAAGAGCTGTCTCAGCCGTATCAGTCCTTGAGTTCATGTCACAGCCACTGTCAATTAGGCATTGCAGTATTGTTGACAATCCAAGACGGGCAGCCATATGTATTGGCCGGAACTCAGTTTTCCGAGTTGTTTTAACAGGGGCTTCTATATTTGCACCGCATCTCAAAAGCACTTTGACAGCTTCTGTATTACCGCAAAGAATGGCATGGTGAAGGAGTGTTCTTCCATAGTGAGGGGTGTCGGGGGAGACTTTTTGGAGGAGCATGCGCAAGATGCAGCCACTGTGTTCAAAATATTCCACGGCACACCAAGAGATAGGATAAGGCTCTGCTAGTCCTGCACCCACTCGAAACTCTTCACCTGAAGCTGTATCCCATGACCATGCTCCCAGTTGCACTTTGATTTCTTCTCTGGCACCAGCCTAGTCTCACCATGTTGGGAAAAAGCCCAAGAGAGGAAGTTCGTCATGCTAAGAGTGGAGAATGGGCAAAAGTAGATTTTAAAATTTGTCAATTTTATAATTCTTATACTTAATCAGCAGTACGATTCAGTGTACTGAGGAGGTGATCTAGGTTTCTGCAGAGATTTTCAAGCAGTGCATGGGATCAATGTCATGGAGTAGGCATTAACAATAGAAATCCAGCTGTTTCACAGTTGTCATACCAACAACTAGAGGAATCACCGTTATGCGTGTTGTAGGGAATTAAAGGATACTAGAATAATTCATTTCATTCCTAAATTCCCTTAATATCATGAAATTGATGCCTTTCAAGATATGGTTCTGCCTTTGAATGAAACTTAAAAAAAAAAAAAAAAAAAATATGGACAACTTCACTTAGATTGCGTCTGTGAAAAAATGAATATCAGATGTGCCTCTTATTGCTAATTCCTGCCACTGATTATCAAATCACAAGACCTGAACCATACCTGTAGTAATAAACGAATTACAGGGATCTGCCTACTCACAACAGCAGCCACAAGTGCAGTGCAGTTAAGATTCGTATGTAGAGAAGGCCTATAGGATTGAAGCAACACCCTGTCTGTTGCATTTACATCAACTCCACACTGCCAATGGGAAATGGCTACATTATCAAAATGGCATTTCAAGGTAGCATATGATAAAAAGCACAAAGAGAGGTATTCAATAGCTAATGTAGTCCCTCTATTATCTCCTATTAAACACAGCAGTAGCAATTCCTATTAGCACCCTGATACCCAACTTCATGTACTCAATCGAAACGTTTATATTCTACAGGACTGTTTGGATAAATCAACCATAATTACCAATCAACAAATTGATAGGCAGCAAAATAAGTGATGACCAGCCAAAGCTCTTCACTGTATGCACCAATGACTAAATTTTAAAGAAAAGCATCAGGTTTCAATGCCCTCAACTTACTGTTAGTACGGGGCTACGAAGCTGCAACTATGTATTTGACATATGAAATGACTTATAGGAATGAAATAAATACTCACAGAACACGGGTGAAGCCATGGAAAACAAAGACAACCTAATGATTGGATATGATGCTTTGGTCTCTAATTAATAATTGACGTGATTGGATAGGAGAGGGTAATTAACAGTGCTCATATTTGTTTTTATACAACATCTTTAGCCTATTTAAGCCAGTTAATTTGATGTTTTACCTTAATAAGAGTATCCACCACATCCTTGAACCCTCTGCAGCATGCAGTGACAAGAGCATGCACGGCAACATGGGGCCTAATCAGATCAGATCCCATGAGCAGCTCCGTAAGCCTTGCATGCCCGTGACAGCTTGCCTCTAACAATGCCTCTTCACAAGCAGGCTGAGAAGCACCTGCTTTAAGTAAGATCTCCAAAATCTCAAGGCGGCCCTCCCTCACTGCAGCCGTTGTAGTGAAGCCCCTGAAGAGTTTCTGGTTCACATCAGCCCCAAGACTCTGACATTTTAAAAAATGCCAGCCCTCAGTACATTGCAAAATTAAAGAAAGGACTTCACAGGAAGAAGACTTGGCCGAAAATAAAAGACTCCACAAGAAGACATATTAGTCATTCATTCTTTTATTTGATCAAAAATCCCATCGAGGATAAGAAACATAACAAAACTAACACAACAGTAAGCATCTTGGACTCTTCAATTAGAACAAGCTGGTCATGTCCACAAACAGACAAAAGCAGATATGACAGATAATGGGACCTGGAACTTTCACTAAGCATTAATATGAAGAAAAGGGGAATGCACCATGAACTTCCGTTATATGTCCTTCAAGTTTGGTCAATGGTTTAGAGTCCCAGAGACAACCCCAAATGGGCATTGCTAATCCAATTTTTCAAAGTATAAAGATATATATTACCTTATAGATAATATATTATAGATAATGTTTCCGTACATAATTGACACCCAAGTAACGCAGCAGGAAAAAAATGCTTAATGAAATCAACATAAAAAGCTAACGTCTTTCTAGATGTCTTTGTAGATGTAAATTTCCATGTTGAGGCGTGAATATGGTGAACTTAACTTATAAGATACAAAATTGGAATTAAATGCAATTTAACAACAAAATAAGATTTAGTCAACTATAGATATATACCAAGAATCATCTAATTAAGAAGATTTCAAAAGCAAATCCACATTTATTACCTTTCCTTTTTTTTACTGAACTTGAAAAATCATAATCAAATACGCAAATGGGACCCCCCTAGTGAAAGGCAGTCAATGAACAGTAAAGAAATAAAAGGAATAAAGAACTTTGATATCGAATAAAACGCCCTTGTGCCTGAAACCTCCAGTCTAAAGCTTCACAGGCCGTCCTAACTGCAAAGATTTAGTAAATTTTAATGACCTAAAAATGTGCTGATGCAGAGATTTTCACTTTTTCAGCAATTAAGCTGGTAAATAGGGGGAAAAAAGGCCAAATTGGCAGGTCATAGATCACTGAAACAAATAATTTGCCTTTAGCTTCTAGATTTGGAAATTCTCATTGTCTGGATAGAAATAACTAAGTGTGATAAGTCCCTGATCCACAAAAAATCTGATTATATTTTTAGGAAATAAAAAATCTGAGGATTTTAAAAAAAAAAAAAAAAAAAAGGGCTAAGCAATTAAAAAAAGCATATAAGCGAAGTATGTAATTGTGCGTGTATAAATTTATAGGCTTTATTACGCACTGATCAAGCAAACCTTATAAATTATGTATAGGTCTATAAGATGAAACTATAATAAGGAAGCTAGTACAAAATTCAAAATGCAATGCACCTGACTTCAAAATTTGAATAGAAATTAATAAAGAGATGGATGGGGGAAAACCAAAAATATTGAGATTCGAAAAATCAAATTACGGGAACAGAAAAGTTCAAGTAAAGATCAACTAAATGCAGATAAAAGAACTCGTAAACAAACATAGTTAATACTACTGCAATTATACGGTCAACAAAAATCAAGCGAAGTGCATTACCAGTAGTTTCCTGACAAGCGTCACATTTCCAGCATGAACGGCGAGGAACAACGCCGTGACATCAGTCTTGAAATCCTCATACTCGATGCGAACCTCGTTAGCCGATTCGTCGCGACACGACACTTCCGCTTTTCGAACCTTCAAGCACACAGCACCGGTGAAGTTGACGTCGACGTACGGAACGGCGATACATTCAAGCGCCGATTTCAGATCGTTGGAGTGCGAAACCTCAAGGAGGCGCCGCGAGGCCTCCACTTCGCAGCCTACCGGAACCACCTGCCTTCCTGCTAGAAAACCGCCATCGCCTGAGTGACCGAACACTGTCATTTCCGGCGGAGCAAGTGGAGTCACTGCCTCAGTACTCACGACTCGCTTTCTCTCTCCCTTCGTATATTAAATTCTCACACTGTCTCACACACTGCTGCTTGTATATATTTATTCCTCTCTGTGTACAGACGCGAGAGTCGATAGGGAGAGAAACTTGAACAGAAACGGGCGCCAGAGACAAAGGAGAGGAAAAGAGTGAGAGGGGCCATTAATGGGGCATGCGGTTTTGATTTTTTAACCACCGGTAGAAGTATTATTTTGCCGTGTCATATTTTCAAGTGTGGGCCCGCGGTAATTTGAGCGGACTTATCATATTTGGAATTGGTTAGCGTTGGCGTTGAGTAGGCGATCGGCTGGCGTGAGAGAGACTGTGGTGACGTAAGAATAATGATCGGACGCCTGCCGTGACGGATTTATTTATTTATCCAGCTACGATACGATGCGCGATGTGAAGTTAGGACTGTTTCAGCCACTCCCATAACCGGATCAGAGCTGAATTTATTTATTTATTTATATTTATAATTATATTTTTTCACAAATTAAAACGAAATACAATGCAAGAGATAAAACTTTAATGAAATAAATTGTGATTTCTTTCTTCTTCTATGTATACAAATAGAGAAAACTAATAATGTGAAATCTTTTTTTATTGTAAACATTGGATTCAGAGTATTAAATATATAAGCTAAATATTTTAATATTAAAAATTCTACTTGTTCTACCATATAGGTTTCGTTGGAAATTTTAATATTGGCTCAAAAAAATTAAAAATTTTTAAAAATTATTCACTTTTTATTTTACTGCACGAATTATAAACTTACAATTTTTATCAAATTTTATTAACTTCTTTTCACTCCAAACACATAATCAAAATCCTCTCTTATACCTTTATTTAGAGTGCTTTTGGAGCTAAAAAAAAATATTAACAAATTTATCAAACATCTAAAAGTTACTAAAAATTATATTTCTATTCATTAAACACATCAAAAATTACAATTAATAATTTTTAACAAAAAACTATTAAAAATTACTTAAATTTGCGACAGTTAAACGCTCCCAAAATCTTGATTTAAAAGAAAGGGTATAACAATTAAGATTTTGGAAGAAATTTATGGACATTATTGATATGAACATTAAGTTTTTCTTATTTATTTTATAAATAAATATAAAAAATAAATTTATATCTCTATTTCTATTTCTATTTCTATTTCTATTTGTATTTGTATACATAATAATTTTTATTTCTAATTGTCAGCGGAACAAAACCTTATCTTCCTTCCAAGCTTTGGTAAAATAACCGGCCGTCTCAGCAAATCCACACTGGGCAGGAGTCTTCTACCCAGCTGTACGCGAAAACCCCACCGACTATTTGACAATTTAACAACGGAAAAAACCATACATGAGGTAGTTAATATTATTTTTTATATTAATTATGTGATATTAGAATTGTGAGTTGGTTTATATTAAAAATATTTTTATTTTTTTAAAATTTATTTTTATTATAAATAATTTAATTTTAATCAAATAATTCATAATTTAATGTGACATGATTAACATAAAAAAAAAAAATTGATCTTATCCTTCTCCAATCCCAGTATAAAATGAATTGCACTGAAAATACAAATCTCTCTTTCTCTATGTGTAAAATCTATATCAGCTTTATATATTAACTTCGCTGTCAATGAGATTTCTGTCCTACCGATAATGCTTTTTAGGGACTGCAGTAGTGAGGTAGATGATGAAGATTAAATTACAATGTGTTTAATTAAATTAATAAACATTGATAAAATGTATTGTGATTTAATTCTCACCGTTCATCTCACTACTATAACTACTGCAGTGAATTTATTACTGCAGCCTCTTGTAACTCAAAAAGGTAAAATCCCCACCTTGAGAGTTCCCACCGTCTTACTCTAAGTTATGATGGAGGAGGAAAATCACGAGATGTACGTCAATGATGCAAGGAGCGAAAGTTATCTTTTATTGTCTAGGCAATATAAAAATCGTAATCTCTTAAAATTAAACCCTTACACAACTGATTGAGTATTACTTCACTTCCATTCTTTCACCAATTGACGTATGGCCTGAGGGCCGGCCCTTTGTAACTCAATGTTTTAGGGGAGGACGAGACAGATAAATAAAGAAAGAAAAGAGAAATAAATTCTTACTTGCACAGAAAAAGTTCCAAAAGCTACGTTAGTGCGAGAGGTAGCCAACCGTTGACTTGATTAGTGTGTTAGGCACACGTATCAATTACTTTGAATTCACATACTCTGCGTCAAGAACTCTAGTTTCAAAGTGTTACAAATAGAAAATATAAAAATTAAAAATATAATTTTTATTGTATCTAAGACAATCTATTAAAAAATATTTAGCATGAATTATCTTAGGATTCTAGTAGGCCATCTTTAATTATCCACTTCATACAAATTTAATTACATTATACAAATAAATAAATAAATAAATAAAACAATGTAAAAACAATCAAGTGATATTGTCACATTAATAATTAATTACTCCATAATACATTTAACATAATATTAAATATTATTCTCATTGATTAACCATTTCAAATCAAAAGAGGTTCAATTTTTTCATCTCTAAAGTAAAAAAATTAGTCAATACAAAAATGTTACATTAAATATATTTTGGCTCAATTAATTTTTACAGTAATAATATTATTTATTTTTTAATTTTTAA
>JAVXUM010000003.1:1303145-1315198 GCA_035590655.1 Pouteria glomerata
GTAATTATAGAATGTGAATACAATTTGGGTAAAATTAAAAAGTTGTCACTCCAATGTCCTATTTTGAAAAAAGCTCTTTTTTATTTGCTATTGATGCGAAATGCGAAAGCCAGAATACCATGCCACGTGGCCACATGGGCAAGACAGGCTGTACCGTGGGGCCCGCAAGGTTGATGCCGAAGCAATCAGCCCAAGTTCCGACAACCCCACTCGATTTCACTGTTTGGATATGGTAGACGTGAGCTTTTTCACTTTGGCACTACGCTGATCTTATTATCAGTTTTTGGGGCGTTTGAAAGCGTAGAAGTTAGCCTTGTTTGGCGTATTAAAATTAATTAATTTTTTTATATCTTTTAATTAAATTTTATTATATATTATTTTTATATTAAATTATTATATTTTTATTTTTAATTTTTATTAAAATTTTACTAATTAAACATTTTTAATATAAATTTATAATAGTTATAATTTCGTAATAAGTGAGTTTGTTTGTACTTTATAAATGAATTTTTATTTTTTATTTTTTATTTTTTTATTAAATAAAATTATATAATTATCTTCATTCTTCTAATAAGAGATATTACATAATTTTAACGTCATAAATTTTTTTTACAAGAATTAAAAGTAGTTATGTAGTTTTATGTAATAAAAAAATAAAATAAGTGCAAGTATTCATTTGTTAAGTGAAAATATAGTCACCTTTTTATAATTAATGTAGTAATTAAAATATTATAAATTTTTTTAAAAATTTATAAAATTTTATAATGTACCAAATACATCCTTTTCTCCTATATTTTTTTTTTTTTTTAACACACCCTTTTCTGTTTATCATCTCTGATTCCCTTGCGCTTTGCTTGGATAAGTTGGATAGAGAGCCCGCACTTACAAAAGGCTAGTAAGACCCTCGCTTTACCCTTTTTTTTAAGCGAGGTTATATTTTTTTTAAATATAATGACATTTATTATAGTCAACAATTTAATAAAATTTTTCAAATTAAATATTTATTTAATTTTTATACTTTTTAAAAAATTATTTATAAATTTGATATTAAATCTCTTTGGTGCACTCTTTTAAAAAAAAAAATTAAATATTTATTTTTTTCTTACACGCATGGCACATTCTTTCTCTTCGTATTTATCGAGACTGTATATTTTTGTAGAATTTGATTATCTATATTCTATTAAAAGTATTTGCATTATTATTTATGTACAATCATATATCATAAGAAGGATTAAATGGATAGTTATATTTATTAATTAAAAAATTATGTTAACAAAATATGATATAAAAATTTAATTAATAATTTTGCATCACAAAAAGTAAGAAGAATAATTTTTAAATAAATTTTTACATTTTATCATTAAATAAAAAGGCACGCTTTAATATTTCACCTTAAGCCCAAAAAAAAAAAAAAAATGAAAGAAAAGCAAACGTTGGGATGACTTGGTAATCAAGGTTAAAAAATGAAAACAAATAGCAAGTAAATGTTGTTAAATTACTGAATTGTTTCCATACTACCTATCATTTATTATTCAAACACACTGATTAAAAAAAAAAATCCTCTTTTATTATTTTATCGCTTCTCAACCAAATATAATATGAATATTTTTGTACATATAAATACATATTATGAAATATATTAGTATAATTACACAACTTAAATACAAAATTATTAAAAAAGAACACGAATATAACACAATACAAATGTGTTAAACTCAAAACCAAATGATTTGAACTGATTTTAAAATAAATTTTTATTGTAAATATTTATTTAAATTTAAAATATTTAAATAGCCCTAATATGACCTATCGACGCAATTACACAAATTATTACCAACCTTGATTATTCAAAAATTATTAATGAGCTGGTTTTAGGACCAAATCACGTTCAATTTCATGAATAATTAAATACATATTTATTTGTTTTTTATTTTTCAAACTCAATTAAATGAAAAAAAAAAGTTATTATTCACTTTTTTTTTTTATTTTTTTTAAAGCTTATAAATCCAAAAACCTACAGCCTGAGATTAATTGCAGAAACCACAGAGTGGCAATCCCGTTATTATAACGGATTCCTTGGATTTTCACGAAACCAGTATAGCTAAAACAAACAACCTTCCATTTATTTATGGTGTCTCTCTATTCTTCTCGATTCTTTCCGGGAACAAACACGAACACTCGCACACAACTTGTCCTCCCCTTGGTGCGGAGTCTGCTGAAGCTGAGCCGACCCCATTAATGTCAGAGACAGAGAACTTGCACCATTTTCTTCTTCTTCTTCTTCTTCATTGTTATCAGTAAATGCTTTTGCAGTGTCCGTTGCTGCATTTTCAACAACCTCCTTATGCCTTATGATTCACCTCTTTTAACACATTCATTCACACACCCATTTACTACCTTATATCCATCATCATATGGTCTTTGTCTCGTACTCCTTTTTCTCCAATCTGATCATTCCTTTTTCTTTCGTGGGTTGTAGTCTATTTTCCCGGAAAATCTGGATTTCTTGGAAGGAGACATTCTGTATGTTGAGGAATATAGGTCGTTTGATGTTGTCTTCTTAAGTGGGGTTTGACATATTTGCTTTAGTATTCAATGTATTCCGAAAATAACTCAGGTTTTCGCTTTAAATGCTTTCTTGGTTTATGTACGTTGGATAGTTAGAAAAGATTCCAACATAACGTTCTAATGGAGGAGTTAAAAGAAGTTGGAATATCAGATTATTTTTTCTTGGTTCTCTCATAATTCATGGAAATTTCCCAGTTGAAATCTCTCGGCGTTTGTTTTTTTGTCCTGGCTTTGGTTGAAAAATCTTTGGTGGTGGTTCTTACTAGCTCTCTTATGAAGTCAACAGAATTGGTATGTTTCTAGGGTTCTTTTCAGCATTGTGAAATCTAAGGTCCTGTTCTCGAACTTGTTCAATGGGGTACTCAAATTGGTTTGTGGTTGCAATTTTTTTAAGGGTTTTGTTTATTTCGAGTTCCCATCAATTTCAAACGCCTCAAAAAGGAGTTCTTCTCCAGATAAGAAAGCATCTGGAGTACCCTTGGGCTTTGGAGATTTGGGAAAAGTACAGTGGAGATTTATGCAACTTCTCTTCACCCCCGCGTATGAGCATCACATGCCAGGATGGTTCTGTCACAGAACTCAAGATTATGGGAGATAAGCCCGCCAAGGTTAGTGAATTCAATGGATTTGCACTTCCCAACCAGACATTATCTGAGAAATTTTCTATTGATTCCTTTGTTGTTACATTGACAAGGTTAACTACCTTAAGGGCTCTTAGCTTAGTATCTTTGGGTATTTGGGGCCCACTTCCTGACAAACTTCATAGGTTATCTTCTATAGAACTTTTGGACATGAGTTCTAATTTCATGTTTGGTCATATTCCACCTCGGTTATCAAGACTGGTAAATCTTCAAAGTTTGACTATGGACAACAATTTCTTCAATGATACAGTCCCTGATTGGTTGGATTCTTTGTCAAATCTCACAATTTTGAGCTTGAAGAACAATCAGTTAAAGGGTCAATTTCCTTCTTCAATGTGCAGAATTTCATCTCTCACTGATATTGTTTTGTCTCACAATCATCTTTCGGGAAAATTACCAGATTTGAGTACCTTGACTAGTCTACATTTATTGGATTTAAGAGAGAACCATTTGGACTCTGAACTTCCTGTTGTGCCCAATGTATTGTCTACAGTTCTTCTTAGCAAGAACTCGTTCTCGGGTAAGATTCCTGAACAATTTGGCAAACTATATCAGCTTCAACATCTTGATCTGTCATTCAATTTTTTGAGCGGAACACCGCCTTTCACATTGTTCTCTTTGCCCAACATCAGTTATTTGAATTTGGCTTCCAATGTGCTAAGCGGGGAACTTCCTGACCATCTTAGCTGTGGGGATGGGCTTGGGTTTGTCGATATTTCTGCTAACAGGTTGGTTGGTCCACTTCCTTCTTGCTTGGGCGGTGCTTCAGGTAATAGAGTTGTTAAGTTTGGTGGGAATTGCTTGTCCATCGATATTCAAGATCAGCATCCAGAATCATACTGCAAACAAGCCAATAATGAAAGGGAAAGGTCTAGGATAAAAGAAATATGGGTGTTAATTGGTGTAGTTGGAGGAGCAAGTGTGGTGGTGGTACTCTTGGCCATTGGGCTTGTCATTTTGTTTAGAAGATACCAGTCACGAAGGACAACTGAGCACGATACATTACCAAAGTTTGTGCAGGAAAATGCACCAGCAGGGATTTCTTCTGAAATCCTTGCAAATGCCAGTATGCTGTTTGTTCTACATAACCTATTTTTATTCTTTCCATCATCTTTAAAAAATGGAAGACAATTTCATGCTTTGTAGAAATATTTACTAGAGAAAAAAAAAAAGATTGAATTGACATTTATTTGCTTCAGGATTAATTTCTCAAGCAGCGAAACTGGTCACTCAGGGTACTCCAGTATACAGGGCGTTTACTTTGGGAGAGTTGGAAGAAGCCACTGACACTTTCAACAAGTCAATGCTTTTGGGAGAAGGCTCTTTGGGAAAGGTATCTTTTCAACGCCCCCCTCGAATTGTAAGTTCATTAAGGTTCCATTTGTCTCAATGCAAAATGTTTTCCGGAAACAAATGGAGAGTATGAAATTCTTCCAGCATATCAATTGGCAATCCTATTATTCTAACATGATTCTTAAAAAGGTGCATCCTAAATTTCTTTGAGGTATTATTTTATGCATTTCTTTTGTTTTGACATAAAAGGATGTCCATGAGCATCAAACATAGTTTTTGCATGTGAAGAACAACAATGACTAGTCAAGAGCATCAAGAAACTCATTAGCGTTGACTTTTCCTAGATATGCATGATCTTCATTTGTTGATCTCTGTTTACTTACTGTGCTTCCCAACTTATTAAAAATAATTACGGTTACAACACCAGTTGATTTTATATTAAAACCTAGAGTATACAACATAATTCATAGTCTACAAACCAAGTTCTTTTTGCTCCTTGATTTTACAAAAGTTGATGTTGGTTATTATCATTTTCCAATTTTTGGGTTCCTAACAGGCCATCAAACTTCAATAGACAAACCAAAGAGATCCCAGCATAACAGCGATTCTGTAGAATGGCTCCTCCTCCATGATTTTGGTCTCTGAGCATTCAACATGTTGATACCAATTTGATCAACTGTTCTGGTGGGAGTAGATCATGGATTTAAGAATTTGTCTGCCTTGATGAGTCAAATAGGTCTGCTCTCCTACTGGCTGAATAAACTAGGTTGCTTTGCTGGGATCATGTCCATGTGAGGGACCTAAAATAACATGGGGTAATACCTCAAGTGTCAGTTAATATGATGGTTCATGGAGTGGAAACACTATGAGGAAGATTCATGTTACAAAATTAAGATTGCTTGAATGATGCAAAAGGAAGACTCGTGAACTAAGAATAGATGTGAAGTAGAATTCTCTATATGTTGTCTCCAATCATTTAGATGCTAGATGCTGTAATTGTTTAGTTCAAATATTTGAACCAATTAAGGAATTAAATTTAGCGGACTTCTTAGCATCACTTTCATTTGTTTCAGCTTTATAAAGGAAGACTGGACAATGGCACTTATGTTGCCATTAGATCTCTGGTTCTGTTTAAAAAGCATTCCATACGGAACCTTAAACTTCGATTGGATTTACTTTCAAAGCTTCAGCACCCACATCTGGTTGGTCTTTTGGGCCATTGCATTGACGGTAGACAAGATGATTCTGCTGTAAACCAAATCTTTCTTGTTTATGAATATGTACCTAATGGGGATTTCCGCACTTATCTCTCGGGTAAGTAACAATATACTTGCAATTAGTTGTTATACATATATATGGTACACATGTACACATGCTAAAAGATTTAAGTAAAATGGTTATTTTCTTGTTAAAATTTGATGGGATATGATTATTAAAATGGATTAGTTAGCCTCTAAATAGTTTTGATACATACCTTATACCTGCACCTAAGATACATTTACACACATAAATTGAGAGGGCCAAGTGGCAGAATATATCTAGTCCTCAATGGTTGGAGGAGCAGAATGTGTTTCCAGTTAGGGCGTCTTCTTAGCCCAGTTCTTAAGCATTTGACGTTTCTTTTGTTCCTTGATTTTGTCAATCAATGGTTAAAACTGTTTTCATACTGCATTCCATTTTCTAGCATCCAATCCCATGTAGGAAATAGGGGAAAAAAATCACTTGTGGTTCAGAAGTATGCATATGCATGTCATTAGTCTTTTTCTCTCTATTGGGGTAGTTGTAACTGATATTTGGTTGCATTAACTTTTGACCTGGAATGATATCCATGGTAATCTGCTGAAGTAACCTGCCTGCGTGGACGCTATATGCACATACATCACACTAAACTCTATTGAATTTCAGAGACTTCTGAGTGCAGCAACTTTCTGTATTTGATGCTGTGAATTACCTTTCTATGTGCAGAAAATGGTCCAGGAAAGGTTTTGACATGGCCGGAGAGATTGGCTGTTTTAATTGGTGTTGCCAAGGCTGTGCACTTCTTGCATTCTGGAGTAATACCTGCTTCTTTCAGCAATAGATTGAAGACAAATAATATATTGCTTGATGAGCATGGGATTGCTAAGCTCAGTGACTATGGAATATCCATCATTACAGAAGACTTAGAAAAACTTGAAGTATCTTTCCTTAGTACTTTTATATGTTGCTGATTTCGCAGTTATTTGTTGCTTCATGTGGTATCAGACTTCATGTGGTTGTCTGATATGAATACGTTTTTATTTTTGTAGGGAAAGGGAGAAGGCCAGAAATCATGGTAATAATACCTCTTAATAAATTCCTGAGAAACAGGCCTAGTGTTGGCAAGGCTTATTCTAATTTTACATCATATATAAATGTAAAAGAAAAGTATGGTTTCTAAGGTTCTTATACCAGCTATGATGGATAATTTATTATAGATCATGAATACTACAAACGGAAACTTCCGCAAGTTGAAGGCATTACCTTTAGCGAAATTGCCTGTTATGTTGTCAGCATATATATTCAGGAGAAATCAATAGGTAATTAGGATTGAGTTTGTTGATTTTCTACACTCTACTTTTGATATCATGGCTTTAACTCCTGTCCTTTCCTCATGCAAAGAAATGTGAATTATCTATTGATAGTTCCATATCATGAACTCTCTCCCTATCCCTAGGAAGAAAAAAAAATAATAAAAAAATAAGCAAGTTCTCATCCTTCTTTACAGAACGACTAATGAAATCTTAGATTAGTGGCAGAGAAGCACAACAATCATGATAATCTAGTGTTGTTTCCCTACTGCTGGGGTGCACCCCGCCGGAGCCCTTTGCTTTCTTTGAGGAGGGGTGGTGGCATAGGAAGAAATTGACTTTTCAAATTTATAATAATGAGTCCGACGCTGAAGACGTTTATTACTTGTTTCCTCTTTTTCCCAAGCATCCATTGTATCCTCCTCAGTTACCATGATATTCCAGTGTCAATTGTGGGCTATGGCTCCCATGGTCTTCTTGGAAAGCCCTGAATGTTGGCTTCAAACTGAACATAAGTTTCTTCCTGTTTCTTGTTTGGAAATACTGGATTGTTAGTCGTTGCCAATTAAACTTCGGTAGTATTTTGCAATGATTTGACTCTGTGTGGCGTTCTTTCTTGCAGGCATATAACAAAGTTAGAGGATGATGTCTATAAATTTGGGTTCATACTACTCGAATCGCTAGTGGGGCCAATTGCAAGCGGAAAAGGGGAATCCTATTTACTAAACGAAATGGTATATTAGCTAAGCTATACCTAGTTAAATCAATTATATCTAATGAACAAAATCAAGATGCTCTGTTTGAAATTCAAGGACTTGAAACTTGCTTTAGGTAGGTGTTATAATGCTATTAACACCCGGGTTCCACAATTGACAGGCATCATCATTTGGCAGCCAGGATGGGCGTCGGCGTATT
The DNA here is from genome assembly GCA_035590655.1 of Pouteria glomerata. Lineage (NCBI taxonomy): Eukaryota > Viridiplantae > Streptophyta > Magnoliopsida > Ericales > Sapotaceae > Pouteria > Pouteria glomerata. The sequence continues at coordinate 1,311,112 of JAVXUM010000003.1, forward strand.
GTTCATCCATATGTGTTAACTACTTCCACCCAAGAGTCGTTATCCATTGTCATCTCCATCACCAACAAATGCATCTCTCCTGAATCGTCAGCTCGTCCCTCTTTTGAAGATGTCCTGTGGAACTTGCAATACGCGGCTCAAGTCCAGGCCACAGCAGATGCTGATCAGAAATCCGATGCGATGTCGCAGTCATCACTTCCTTTAACTTAGCCGCACCGTCACTGTTGAGTCATCTTCTTGAGGAATTAGAGGTGCTAAAACACTTGGGTACTTTATGGGAAAAAATAGAAAAAGAAAGAAAGAATGAAATAAAGAAAATGCCTATTTATTAGTTGTTTGGCTACATTTCTTGCTTTGTTTTTCTTTCTGTAGAGTTGTAGATGTCAATTTTGAATCTTGACTTCAAAAAGCACAGGTGATTTTATGGTCACAGCCTCATTTGATACACTTGATCAGTCGGAAAATGGAAAATGCCGTAAACAAGACTCCCCCCCCCCCGGGGGCGGGGGGCCATAGCCCTTGCGTCGGGAATTAAATAATTTTTTATTTTATTTTTTCACATGCAGAAAGTCCCTCCACTATATAAATTTATAAGTGTGCCTTAAGAATGCAAAGAGTTAGTATGAATTGGTATACGTGAGAGTCTCATAATTCTTGCAGTATATAAAAAATTAGAGTTTTATGAAAATTTATAAAAAATAATAAAATTTAAAAATTAGAGTTTTATGAAAATTTATAAAAAAATAATAAAATTTCAAACGGAATTCATGATTTGTATATATTTATATATATATGCATATATATAAATTGAATTTTCCTCCTTTCTTTTTACTCAAATCCTGCCTTCATAGTAAATGAAATGTAATCTAATCTAGTACATTAATTACATAAAATAAGTCAAATAAAGATTCCCCTCGGTCAACGCCGGCCATCTTTGATGCTTTGATGAGCGCATTAATCATCATCAACTTCTGCCTTCTACGCAGACGAAAATAAAATAAAATAAAATAAAATAAACTTAAAATAAAAAATAAAAAGAGTAATGGTGACCAAAGATACGATTTTCAACAATAATAAGGATTGAAGGCACTTTTCGTATTGAAACAAATGAACAACAGGTGCTCGCTTTTTTTTTTGATAAGTTTTCATTTTGTGTTAGGATTAATTAAAAATTAAAGCGGAATATAGAGATGAATAACAATAAAACAGAATAATGTGGTTCAGTATTTTTGGCCTACATCTATGAGCAAAAAATCACAACTCCATTATACAATAATAATAGTGAAAATACGATACATTGCTCTTTTTTTTTTTCTCTCTCTCTCTATCTCTAACATTACGCAATCCACTACTCACATGTACACCTCTCCTTACATAGAACCTATTTTTTTTTTTATTAACAATAGTCAAAGGAAGGGAGGTAGGCAGGTAAGTGGTTAACACCATAAATGAGAGAGGACTCATGAGTAATTCTATAATAATAAATGGGTGAGAACCCAGTATTATGAACCATTGATAACAGTAGAATGCCATAAATGAAAGAGGATTCACGGGTAACTTTACAATAATAAATGGTTGAGCACCCAATTTTTTGAACTATTGATTTTCAAGAAACAACCTTAATGCGTAAATTGATAAGCAATAATAGTTGCAACAGTAAAATATTACTGTAAACCGTACAAGAGAGATAAAGGACATTAAAAATAAATTAAAAAATAAGATTAAGTTATTTGTTAATGTAATGGAGACTGATATAAATAATGGAGGCAGGCCAAAGCTTGTGTAAATATGTAGAAATAATAATAGAGATATAACATAGTATGGTTTAACAGAATTAGAGACCAACATTAATTTTAATGTTGATTGGATAAAATTTAACAGTTTAAATATTTTTTTATATTTTTTGATTTTAGCAAAAATTTATAAATATATTTAAAATATTTAATTTTAATCTAATAATTTAGATCAACTAATCATCTGAGTGACATTAATTAATTTTAGTGTCAACCTTGACCTTTTCCGATTGACGCAGAAATGACAAATATGTGAGTTAGGTAGCATGAATAAAATACGTGTGTGTGTATTTACGTAACTGACCCTAAAAAAAAAATGTTCAAAGAGTTGAGCTGTGATAGTGTGCGTCCGATCGATCGCTTACACCCTGATCGACACAAACTATCTCGACCCGACCGGGCATCATGCAACCCAAAAGTTAGATCTATCTTGTCGAACATAGTGACCGACCGATCATGCATTACGCAGATGACTGCCAAATAAGACAAAGATGCTCACGTGTCACACGCAGCGCCACCCTCTAACTTTTTCCGTGATATCCACTGTGGGAGACGTCGCCTATCCATCAAGCCCACTAACAGTACTGCCCACTACCGGCTTTGATGACTAGTCATCAGAGAATATTTGCATGGAACCTTATAATACACGTGGCAAGCCTTGATTGAACAATAAGTATGATTATGTACTATTCATATGTACATTATCTATGCAGGCTCAGCATATATCTATAAATATAACTGCCTCCGGTGCCCAGATACACACATAAACTCTTGCATTATCGTTACTCTACAAAAATACTCTCTCAACCCCTTTGCTAACTTAAACATCGGAGACTCTTTGGCAGGTACCACACCGGTGTTAAGGCAGCAATTTCAGGCAACTCGGACTCGATTTGGACTATCCAGTGCCCTTGTGACTGCAGCGCGACGATTAAGAGCATATTTCCAAGCCCACACTATTGTAGTGCTCACAGACCAACCTATCAAGAACGTGCTCCACAAGTCCGAAATGTCTGGTAGGCCTATGAAGTGGTCGGTCGAGCTTAGCCAGTTCGACATCCAGTACCGGCCGAGAATCGCAATAAAAGGGCAAGCCGCAGCTGATTTCATCACAGAATTTACAACCCGTCAGGAGCATCCAGATCCGGAGGAAGGCAGCGATGAACTCTGGACGCTGAATGTGGACGGCTCGTCAACAAATAAATTTAGAGGTGCCAGAATAATTCTTGTATCTTCCAAAGGGCACAAGTTCGAATATTCTTTGCGATTCAAATTCCCCGCCACCAATAATGTAGCAGAATATGAGGCCATTCTCGCTGGTCTTCAAGTGGCCAAAAGAATGGGGGCAGAACGAATAAAGGTGCTCAGCGACTCCCAATTGGTGGTCGAGCAAATTCGAGGAGAGTATGAAGCCTGGGAAAAGCATATAGCTGAATATTGTGATAGAGCAAGAAGTTTGTCTAGAAAATTTTTCAAGTTCTAGGCTCAACGAGTTCCAAGAGATCAGAATGAGGAGGCCGACCGTCTAGCGAGGATTACTTCCTCAGAGGAGAAGTATCCGGATATACCAATGAAGATACTTGATCATCCAACCATCTAATCCCCGAAGGTGAACCGAGTACAAGAAGAGGCTAAATGGACCAAATCGATCAGAGCGTACCTGGAGAATGATGTCCTACCAGAAGATAAGAATGAAGCAAGAAGGATCCAGTGCTGATTAAGCAGATACCTAATCGTGGACTGTGTTCTTTACAAGAGAAGAAACAACTCCCCGTTACTTCGGTGCTTGGATAAGCAAGAGTCAGACTATGTTATGAGGGAAATCCATGAAGGCGTCTGTGGTAACCATTCAGGCGGCAGAGCACTGGCCGACAAGATCCTAAGGGCTGGTTATTATTGGCCCACCTTGGAGAAGGATACGACAGAGTTCGTTAAAAAGTATAACAAATGCCAGAGATTTTCTAACGTTCCCAGGCAGCTGGCCCGGGAGTTAACACCTATTCAGAGCCCTTGGCCATTCGCACAGTGGGGGATAGACATCATTGGTCCACTCCCTCCCGGAAAAAGACAGAGAAAGTTCGTAGTGGTGGCCATTAACTACTTCAGGAAGTGGGCAGAAGCCGAGGCACTTCCGAATATAACAGAACAGAACATGAGGAAGTTTCTCTAGCAGAACATTGTTTGTCGGTTTGATATCCCCAAGGTGGTGATCATTGATAACGGTAGGCAGTTCGAAGAAAAATAATTCAATGAACTCTGAGAAGAGCTGGAGATCTGTCATCACTATTCTTCAC
>JAVXUM010000003.1:1315298-1328089 GCA_035590655.1 Pouteria glomerata
AAAAGTTAAAACCAATGTGATCTTTTATTTAAACAAAAGTTAAACTGAAATCTACTACTAATGTGATGTCCATTTTCGTAGGAGACACATGACCATACTTAGCATGTGAGGTAAGCCCTTTAAACCCCTAGGTTCCTCCTAGTGGACGAGTAAGGTCTCGTGAGAGTTTACAGTGATGGTACCCACAAACATCTATGGTTTAGTTTCAAATAACCAAGAGTGATTAAGATCAAAGACTGAGTCCAGTACAAACCCCATAACTTACAAAGCTCAAATATAATATGAGAGTCCCAAGTACTGAGCATGAAAGCATAGATCATTAAGCATGAAGTTCATGAGTACATAAGTGTTTCATTCATTCCCAAAGGTCGCAAGAGCATCACCAGAGCTAGGTTTCGACTTCAAGTCCTCACAAGATATATCAGTCACAAAAGGAAATTCACTCATCATGGGTTCACACTTTCCTAATAGCACGAGATGCTATCCTAGTTACACATAACCCCTTAATCAAATGAGTGAAATACATTGATGTTTATACAAACAGCTCGTAACCGGGTTCCAATGCAAGAAATCACACAACATCCTACACGACACCACAACATACATCACACAAGAGTTGCTCACTCGAATCAACTAGGTTTTTATTTCGGTTGTAACGTGGCCTGGGTGATGGTTACCAATGGAAGATAAGGAGTTCAAGGCATAAGTCTCGGGATAAGGATATTCAAGTGCATACAAGTCCCAATTTACCCATTTCCATTTCAACCCCAACAAGGAGCTCAACAAAAAGCGTATTCCTACTAAGCACTACTCTTGGGATGATTATAAATGTTGCTATTAAAGCCAATGTACAAGTCCCACATTTTCATACACAAGAGGAACTTTTTTTTTTTGGCAACATATATACATATAAGTCGACACCCACATTCTTTCTCATTGTGTTCACCAAAGCTTACATGCCTACCCCAAATCCTTAACTTCAGCCTTGAAGCACTTGCACATCCCAAGCATTTGAGGGTGAGGCTTAAATTATATAGATGGGTGTAGGGAGTATCATATGAAAGGATAATCAAGAAAAATAGAAATTCAATAAAATGATTTCAAGTTGGCTCCTAGGGCAATTTCATATTAAGAAAAGACAATAAGGCTCAAAATAACAAAAAGGGCCTAGCATCATGTTCTAAGCTTGCAAACAACTCATATGTGCCATATGATAATCATGCAAGTGTGATTGGTGTATTTGATGCATTGAAAATCACAATGAAGAACAAAAGAGCTCTTGTATGCAACCCCTCAAGAAATAAATAGTAGGCTCAAAAGCTCACATTACGAGGTACAAGTCTCGACTTAGTCCAAAGATGCTCAATTGACCAATAGTACATAAAATCCACACACAAGCACTTTCACTCCACTCTTTGATTGCCAAAATTGCACCGGGACGTGACACATTTAACTCGAGCTAAGCTTCCTATAAAAACTCAAACAAGACTCACTCATTACTTGCTTACTCAAAGTCATTATCAACCAAACCACAAATCTAAACTAAATCTTTTTTTTTTTTTTTTTAAGCTGAAATGTAAGTGATCATGCGTCATCATGCGAGCCCTACCCCCTAACCTAAACTAAACATTGTCTTCAATGTGAGAACCATGAAAGAAAAGTGGGTCCGTAGTGTGCAAAGTGAGCATGATGATGATGAGCATAAAGATTAATAAATATATAACGCATAAGCCAAGCATGCACTTAAAAAGAGAAACTTGCAAGTAATAAGGAACACCCTCTAACCTAGTTTCTATAGCATTTCTAACAACAACTAACAACATATGTCCAAGTATTAAGCGCAAATGTAGAAACAGAAGGTAGAGAGGGTGGATATTACCTTAAGAGCTTCCTTATTTGAAGAAAATTGAAGCTATACAAGAGAAAATATTAGACAAAAAATAAAAGAAAAATAAAGAAAAAATAAGGCAAGAGAAAGAGTTAGTGGAAAAGAAGAAATACAAATAAAAGAAAAGAAATTAAGAGAAGAAAATCAAACCAAAAAGAAATAAGAAAATAAGAAAAAGAAAATTCTAATCTACTATGTACAAAGGAAATAAAAAAGAAGGGTCATCCAACACCCTCTTTATCCTATGCGTTCATAAAGTGTTTAAGAAATAATATGTTTTCTTCGGATCCATGAAGCACCGAAGGAGGACGCTCCTCGGCGGTAAAACATGCTAGACGAAAGAAGGCCAAGTAAGATTTATGAAATCGTGTTTGTGGCCATAATGCATGCAAAGATATGGACATTGTTGGTTCTATCAGTCTTTCAACACCTAAAAAATCAAAGTACTTACCCCCAATGTCTACTAACGCCCCCCAATGATGATCAGTCACAGTGTAATCATTCACAGTCCCTAGAGTAAGACTTTCAGATGGGGCTAACTCAAGAGGTGAGAGGTGTGCACTACTCTCAACCTTAGGTGAATAAGTGAGTGAACAAGGATCAATTGACTCAATGATATGCTCCTCGGGCATTGTAACTTGCAACTGCTCAACGAGAGTCAAAAGACTCTTAATAGGGCCTGGGATGGTCAGGGTGGGCCGAGCATCAAACTCAGTAGTAGGAGAGGACTGCATGTCTTCCCAACTCTCACTAAGTGGTAAACAAATCTCTTGAATGGGAGAATCCAAAGGGAAATGAGATAGACTCTCATCCCAAATGTCATCCTCAGTGTAGTTAGGGCAATTGTTCTACTCAGTCCTAGGGTATCACATTGTGCCTCATAAGGGTCACTAGGCCAGTAATCTTGGGCTTCATCCGACTGACCCTCAGTGAATGGAACAACGTTAGGACATGCAAAATTTGAGTAATCGGGCTCTATACAAACGTTACGTCCAAAGGACGGATCATAAAGATTAAATGAAGTAGGAGCATGTGGGTAAATGTGGCTTTCAAGTGCATATGGTTCAAATCGAGTTTCAAATCTTTCCCGTGGCATGGTATGTTCATAGAAAAATTCAAGGAATGACCACGCCGCACCAGGGGTGAGGTCAAGAAATTTCCTATCTAAAACTTTATCAAATGCCTGGTGCAACTCATGAAATAGAGCATTATATAATATGACGATGATGTCCCCTAACTCTAATCCGTGACTTGGGAAAGTGTCCAAAAGTATGTTAAATCTCTCCCAGCATTTATAAAATACTTTACCATTCTTTTGGTAAAAATTGTTTATTTGAAATCTATGGGTAAAGGTTTGATGAATAGGGCGAAAATGTTCAATAAAAGCTTGATAACATTGATCCCAAGTGATCCATTCACCAAAATCATAGCACCAGTCACCAGCCACACTTTGTAAAGACAAAGGAAAAAACATGAACCTCAATCTCTTACACATTTTAACATCATCACATAAACCACTGGTAATAGGTCTCTAATGTATAGTCATATCCAAATTGGTCACTTAGAGACTCTATGTATGATGGGGCATCAAAGAGACCATGATAAAATTCACAGAGGAATCACATTAGTGCTATCCCCTAAGCACTCTGACTTTTAGGTCTAAATTAGTTGTCATCGAAATTTCAACATTAATGAGGAAAAAAAAAAAACAAAAAAAAAACAAGAGGTGATTTATCAAAACTTAAAGCCTTTCCAATAATACATTAGAAGAGAGGGGATAGCCCAGTGAATTAAGTTATTGTTGAGGTAGTGAATAAATCATACTACATAATCATACTGTGGATTCTGTAATAACAAGCTTAAAAACGGGCCTCCATTGCACCATTTCTACAATACAACGATTTGCTAACCTAAAATTAAAAAGTTTATATATTGTAGGAACAAATTTTGGGTTCCTTCAAGAATTCTATGATCACCAATTCGATCCAAATTCAATTAAAAAAAATATAACTTAAGAGGAAAGAATTGAACTTGTTTGTAGAAGGAAGAGTGTGGACTGAGTTCTTGGCGAACGAGGGTGGCCATCTAAATGTAAGGGACTTGCAGAAGCTTCGAGAGCTTTTCGGCATACACATGCTTCTTCGAGAATGGATTCCCCATTATCTCGCTTTCCGGAACAAATAACTAGGATTACTCCATCGACCGACGGCTATTTGGGTACGGTTCGCCCCGTACCCTTCGTAATAGTAGTCATACTGGAGCTGAGCCACAGCTGCCGATCCATAAGCTCATCCCGTGAGGACCCCAAGCGAACTTATGAAGACTGTTGCGCTGCCACTCTCAAACGGCAGAGTCCGGCCATTGCGGCAGAACGAAGATAGGAGATCGAGCGGTCGAGAGAGGAAGAAATTTTCGAAGCTTTGAATAAAATAAATCATTTGAAATTCGACTATGTTGAGATTAAAGAGCAAAAAGTTAAAAACTACTACGATCTGCTTTTGAGGATATTAAAGCCCAAAACCTAATGGGCTACTGCCGTTGAGATTTGAGCCCAAAACAGTAGTTGATCATGGTGGCCTGTGCCTCAGCCCGACTACCACGACCTTAATTTTTTGTACTCTTAAACAATAAAAAAAGTGTTTATGGATGGACTTGCACATAAATTTAGATCCATTTTTTTTTTTCAGCTCAAGCTTGGATGTATATGTACAAATTCGGCCCCAATCTTCTTTAATAAATAATTAATATAATTTTAATTTTATATAGAATACATGGCATAGATTTATATATAAAATCTACATTACAAATTGGATCAGCTGATTAGACTTTTATGTGTGTGTCAAAAAAATGTAGATTCGGGTAGGGTCCAAGGTAAGGTTTGGCCCGTGCCTTTAGGCACGGGTAAGAACTAGTAATATATAATATTTGTTTTAGCTGAACTTATATGGACGAGATTGGACATGTTATTTATTTAATGGCCTAGCTTGAAATTTTATAAAAACTCAAGAGTATCAAATAAATATAAGAAGAATCTATGATCCTAATATTTGTATATGAGTTATAAATGAACTGACCCTGAATTTGATCATTACCCCATAACTTTTGCATTCAAATTAGTTAAGCTAAAATGGCGATTACAACAGTGGCAGCAACAGTAACAGTAACAATAATAATAATAATAGTAATATCCATACATGAGCCTGATATGAACATTGAGTTTAGCGGAGTTTGAAGCCTTAAGATCTTTTATAAAACTCTAAAGATTTTCAATTTTCAATTTTCTACTACCATGTCCCTTTTACATTACTTTAATACTAATTTTTAATTTTTTTTTGAAATTCCAAACGCTTATTTTGTTAGCGCTACCCAAAAACCAAAATGGCTTTTAAATAAAAAAATTTGAAGAACATTTCTCATTGTGACTAAAAATGTTGCGGCCCAATAAAGAGGCTAAAAAACGATTAACCGCCCACCTCTCAGTGTGACTAAAAATGTCGCGGCCCAATAAAGACGCTGAAAAAAGATTGAGCGCCCACCTCTCAGTGTGACTAAAAATGTCGCGGCCCAATAAAGAGGCTGACAAACGATTAAACGCCCACCGTGGTGTTCGGACCCACGACCACATAAGTAAGAGCTTTGTGCTCAGCCGGCTGAGCTAGAAGGGTAGTTGCCGTCGTGTGACTACCACTTAAATAATACACTACAAACACTTCAAAATTACAATAATGGCCCGTGGGTTGACTATGCTCTGCAGTTAATTCCGGCGGATATGACTGTTGATGACGTAATTTTGCGATCATATTCCGGATTGCTCTTCCGTAATCCAGGGAGCAATCGAACTCAATAATCTAGTTCCATGCCCACATCCTCGTGATTCCTTTCTCCTTTATCTTCTTTGATGCCGACAACCCTTACGTGCCTTCCAAAAATTACCCTTTCTTTTTATTTTCCAATTAAAAATTAAAAAAAAAAAGGAAAAAATAACCAAGTTCTTCTCCATTAGAAATACGGAAGAAGGAAAGAAAGAACCTCGCAGCTTCTTCAGATCTTCTCCTAACACGAGTCGGTTTGGATAACCGACTTAAACGCGCAGGTCACGCGGATTGCGTTGCTGTCTCTACATATAGTTGAAAACAACTAATAAATACTACGTCCATATTTCTTCATATTACATGCCCACAAACCCTTTGTTTTTGAATTCTCGACGTTCTTCTTCAAATACCTAATTTGTTTTGATGGAGAGAATGCAGAAGTATGAGTGCGTGTTCAATCACTTCGACGACAACGGCGACGGTAAGATATCTGCTTCGGAGTTGCAGCTCTGCGTCGGGTCATTGGGTGGAGAGCTGTCGGCGGCAGAGGCAGAGGCGGTGGTGGTGTCGATGGACTCCGACGGAGATGGGCTTCTGGGGATAGAGGACTTTGTGAGATTAATGGAAGGAGCAGAGGAGGAAGAGAAGGCGAAGGAATTGAGAGAGGCTTTCAAGATGTATGAGATGGATGGGAGTGGGTGCATTACGCCCAAGAGCTTGAAAAGGATGATGAGGAGGCTGGGGGAATCCAAAACCATTGACGAGTGCAAGTCCATGATAGCTCGGTTCGATGTCAATGGCGATGGAGTTCTCAATTTCGATGAATTCAAGCTTATGATGGCTTGATCGATGGATGATGATTGATGAGATTACAAATTTACAACATTGCTTCTTTGTGCATATCTTTATTTCTTTTTCAAGTAGACATTTTTTCATTCAATTTGACATATTATAATAAAGATGATTTGTTCTCAACTATGCTTCTGACTTTTTTGGGCGTTTGCACAGAGGCACGTTTGGAGTATTAAATGTTGTCCAAAAAAACATAAAAAGTTTGAAAAAATTAAAAAAAAATAAAGGATTTTTTTTAATCAAATTTAACATCTCAAATACGTACATATTTGAGACTTCAAAATTCATGAGGTTGATAATTACTAAACAAGAGTATCATGATAGGCAATGATTTTTACGTAATAAGAATCTTGTTAATTGATAAAATTAAGAAAAAAAAATACCGAGAAGATAATTCTATCCTCTCTATATATTCAATTGTTAAGCTCTGTACAAAGCAATACTTATACATAAGCTTTAAATACAAGTGTGAACACATAATTAACTAACTTACCCTAAGAAGGTAACACAATATACACTAGCTTAAATATAGAAATAATATTATAAGAAATATAGACAAGATATATTTTAATATTCCTCAAACTCAAGATGATAAATAGGAAATTAGCTTAAATTTAAAAACTTGATCACGATCACACTAGTAAATGTGACTTAGTGAAAGCATTAGCAAGCTGATTAGCAAAAGACATATATTGTAACCAAAGAATATCTTGTTTGAGATGATGATGAATGAAATGACAATCAAATTCAATATGTTTTGTGCACTCATGGAAAACATAATTATAGACCATTTAGATGGCACTAGTATTATCACAATGGAAAAACAGTGACATTAGTAAAAGAATGATCCATATCAGTAAAAAGGCAGCAAAGTTAACGAAAAAACTCAGAGGCAATGTATCCAAAAACATAATATTTGGCCTCGGTGTTGGAACAATCAACAATAGACTACATTATATTGCACCAAGAAAGAAGTAAATTGTCGAGAAAAAACAATAACCAGAGACAGAAAGACAATCAATGGGAATTCCTGCCTAACCAACATCTAAAAAGGCATGTAATTTCAACAAAAGAAGGGGATGAGAAAAAAAGCTATGGAATAAAGTGCCTGATATATCGAGATCAACAACATAGTGAGTTATCTATGAAGCATGTATAAATTGACTAAGGATATAAGAGATGTTAGGACAAGTCATGGTGAGATAAATAAGACTCCCAACGAGTTGCCGATAAATGGTGGGATCTAATAAAGGTTCACAATCAAATGAAAACAGTTTGACATTGGACTTCAAAGGGCTATCGACAGTTTAGTTATTAGTTAAGTCAAAACAAAAGAGAAAGCTAACACATACTTGGGAAAGATAATAACCTTGAGAGCTAGAAGTGATATCACAACCAAGAAATAACTTAGGGTAGTCAAATTCTTTATCTCAAAGTGCCAAGACGACTGTTTAAGATCATATAATGCCTTGCAAAGATGATAAACTTTCTAAGGGAGATGGTTATACGGAGAAAGTTTCATGTAAACTTTTTCAATGAGATCACTATTGAGAAATGCATTTTTAACATTCTTTGGGATAAAGTTCATTAACAGACAACCACAATTGGTAGTAAAACATCCAATAGAAGTGAGGTAGGCAACTAGAGAAAATGTCTTCTCATAATTAATGTCGTATTTCTAAGTAAACCTTTTTGTAACCATCTATTGAGGTCTTGATTTTATAAACCTGCTTACACAATGCCGCAACTTCCTTAGGATGCAAGTCAACCAAGTCCCTAAAATGAGTAAATATAATAGCATTAATTCAATCCTTTATTGTTTGCTACCAAAAAGAGTTAAAACTAATTTTGTGATAAAAACGAGGCTCATAAAGAGAGATAATAGCATATTAACAATAAAAGTCATGAAGATGAGGAGGAATAAGTTTTACTTGACTGGAATGACATAAATCAGGTGCTGGAGAAGGTGTTGGAACGAGATTAATAGAGAGAGGCTCTGGAACATAGAAAGATAATTCCCTACGAGAATCTCTCCTTTATTCTTAAACTGAAACTGCTTAATAATAATAATAATAATAATAATCTACGCTAATTTATCTTCCAAACGTAAAAACAAACCTATAATTACATAGTAAATAGGTGAAAAATTGTTAAGTTTCAGCAAAATATAACAATTCTAGAAATTAGACTACTCTCCAGATACCGATCCAGATGGTTTTTTTGACACTTAGCCATTTTTCAGCTCTTCTCATCTTAGCAAGCTTTTATTAGTCACACGTGTTGAATGGCCATCCGTATAAACAAGCGTTTGAATGGGGGTTTGACCCTTATAATTTGTTTTTTAGTTTTTCTAATGTCTTGCTATCTATCATCCTCACGTGCGTTTGCACAGGCTTTTTTGTACTTTTGGATTGTTTTTGGCTTAGGTTTTTCAACCTTACACTTTCTTTGCATCAGTTTGTTTTGATTTTTCCTCGATTGTACCTTTAATACTTTTAGATGCCAGATTTATGTCCCATAGATGAATAAATACTAACAATAGAAGGTCATGAGATATTTAAGAAAAAAATAAACAATGAAAAATCATAAATAAATAATTATCATACTAAAATCATATGATAATCACAATATTACAGGCCAATTATATCTTAGGGGTTGTTTGGAGCTCTGAAATGTTCTGAAAAACTCTGAAAAACTTTTAAAAACTCCAAAATTCTCTATTACGTTTTACACATTCACAGCTATTACAACTTTAGAAAAAATTACATAATTCGAGTTCGATTAATCGAATAGCTGTAATTTTTTTTTTAATGTGACCATCGTTATCTAAGATACCAAACAAGACCCATTGTCAATATTTTTTGAAGAAATTTGAAAATCGTTCTGACGGATTTCAAAACCGTTCCGACGGATTTCTCTGCAAAAGTCAATATTTTTCACTATTTATCTCTGAAAAACGTAATTTACCACTAAACACCCAAATATCACTCAAATCACGTTTTTCATTGTTTTTCCGTTATTTTTTGTTACTCCAAACACCCCTAAATATTGTCTATTATTATACAGATAATAAAAATTGATAAAAATATATAAAAGTTTTACCTCGCCATCACCACCTCGGCTGCCACTACCACTACCCTTAATCAATTTTGTTATTGCCGCTTCTTCCCTTTTCAATTACAATCAGTTATAAATATTCAATTTAACAACCGTTTATAGATCATTATTAACTTGATATAAATTAATATTAAAATAAAAAAAATGGCCAATTCATTCTAACATCATTTGCTTTTGTTTTGAAGCAAGAGAATGAAAACAAGTGTATATTTTATATTGAAATAAGAAAATTAAAGTAATTTATATGTATAAGTGAATGTAAAAAAAATTAATTATAATTGCTAGCTCACTTATTAAAATATTTTAAAAAACTTAGTAAGTTGCCTTCTGTATATATTTTTAAAAAATAATTTTTATCATTATAATTATGTTTTTTTTTTGCGTTATCGTACAAGGGTTTTGATGAAATTATAAGTATACAAAACATGTGTGAAAAGGTAAATGAGTAGTTATGTAGTTTTAATTAATAAAAATATAAAATAGAAGACTAAAAGCCATTTACTGAGTATAAATAGGCTCACCATTTATATTTTATAGAATTTAATAACAAAACAAAGAAAAAAAAAATTTATTCTAACTTTTTCGAACTCCAGAAAATTTTAACTTTTGTACATTCCAAACGGCCTCTTATTGAGTTAGATAAAGAAGGAGAAAAATAAATAAGGAATTTTATTTGACTTTCTTAATTTTATATCAACTTAGGATATAAAAAGTTAAAACAAAAAGCCACCAAAAATATTAAATATTTAAAAATTATCAGTATCAAATATAAATGCAGGCACAGAATAATATCTACTAAATTACCATTATTTTTAAATTGATACCTAACTGAATTAATAACTCTATATATATATATATATGGTTGTGATGATAAGGTCATCACATAACTGAAACTATATGATTGAATGTGCATAAATGCTCGTATGCAACTTCTTTTCAATATATATGGGAAATTATAAATTCCATCGTCATTAGTTTTCTCTGCTCTATATTACTATTTATCATTAAAACTATTACTATTTATCATTAAAGCTATTATACAATAAGAAAAATTAATAGAAAAGTGTCAATATATATATACTAAACCTCAATGCACATGCCATATATGTAAATATTTTATTTCTTTTATCTTAACAATCAATAAAATTATTAAAAAAACAAAAAATATCTCAAATAGTAAATAATAAACAATTATAGTTATTTAAGTAAATAATACATAATTAAAAAGCATTAAAAGAAAATAAAAAAGTTATAAAATTAATAAGTAGTTAAAGGATATTTAAGGTAAATAATATATGAAACTAAGTAATTGTGTAGTGGTAAAGAAAAAATTACTTTTTAATGCCATTAAAGTATATGAAGTTGTAAGAAGTTAAAGGATATTTAAGGTAAACAGAAATTTGTAGCCAGTTTTACGAAATTAAATGATATTATAAAAAGAAAAAGAAAAAGGCTTCACCAAAAAAATAAACTATCAAAAAAGGGCTTCATCAAATCTTGGTATTTATCCTATAATAGTACTAGACCTAAGTGCACATACAACACGTGTGAATTTTTTTTGTCTTAATAAGTAGCAAAAATATTTGAGTTTTGTAAATTATGAATATTTACTCAATTTTCTATTAATTTTTAGTTTTATATATGTTTTAGATGCCAGCTCACACGTGAAACACGTAAATTTTTATTTTAAAATTATGTGCGTTCATTAATTAATTTATTAATTATAAAAAAAATTAACAAAAGTAATTCAAATAATAAATAATAAATAGTTAATGTTATTTAAGTAACACATAATTAAGTAGGATTTAAAGAAAATAAAAAAAAATACAAAATTAGTAGGTAGTTGAATGGGTATTTAAGGTAAACAATATATAAAATTACGTAATTGTGTGACAGTTATGAAAAAATTACTTTATAATGTCATTAAAGTATATGAAATTATAAAAAGTTAAATGATATTATAGAAAAAAAAAATTCACCAAATCTTGGTGTTTACCCTATGGTAATATGTAGATGAATATGTACTATGTTATAATTTTAACATAAAAAATGATATAACATATTATCAAAATTATTATTAAAACTTATAACGAAAATAAAATGAATGATTATAAAATAATCATTTTTTAAAAGTTTAGCCTCCTAATAAATTTCATGTTGTAGAAATACATTATCACAACAATATTCTTTTTATAAAATTTAATAAAAAAAATTATTTACATATGGTGGTGTTTGGTATAACGAAAAACAATGAAAAACGTGCTTTGAGTGATATTTGAGCGTTTGGTGGCAAACTACGTTTTTCAGAAATAAAAAATGAAATATTTTGACTTTTGTAGAGAAATTCATTAGAACGGTTTTGAAATCTTTTCAAAAAATATTAATAATGGGTCTTGTTTGCTAACTTAGATGATGGTGATCATATTAAAAAAATTACAGTTATTTTATTAATCGAACTCTAGTTATACAATTTTTTCTAGATTTGTAATAGGTATGAATATGTAAAAAGTAATAGAAAATTTTAAAATTTTTAAGAATTTTTCAGAGTTTTTCAGCGCGCCATATAGTCTCATAATTTTTCATTATAAACTTACCATTTTGGAAGAAGAAACTTATCATAATATATTTTTATTGTAATAATATTATTTTTATTATTATTTTCTTAAAAGATATCGTAAATAGTTTTTTCCACAAAAAGAATGAAGAAAAGAAAAAGCAACGAGCTATAGAGAGAGAGAGAGAGAGAGAGAGAGATGGGTGGACAAGTTCAAGTATCAAAGAGCTAGCTTTGTAGTGCCAATTTAAATGGCCCAAACAGTGAGGCATAGCCATTAGCCGCAAAGAGAGAATTCAACAGGAAGCAAATGGAGTTGAAGCAAGAGGAAGTAACCGAGCCAGTGAGTCCGACTGGACAATACTTCAATAGCTCTGTCCTATCGATTTCAGTTCTTGCCGTTCTCGAATCTCAAGTTCCAATCGATGATTCCCAAGCCATTATGCTTCTTCGAGATGTCTTCCTCCCAATCAACCCACGCTTTTCCTCCATCATGGTACTCTCTCTCTCTCTCTCTCTCTCTCTCTATATATATATATACATATATATGTTGATTAACTTAAAAGTG
>JAVXUM010000003.1:1334992-1345136 GCA_035590655.1 Pouteria glomerata
CGTATTGTTTTCTGCATCGCAGCCCAGAACGAAAGCAAGCCCCTGTTTCGTTGGGACCCATCGTATTGTGAGTGCAATAACTTCCCTTTCAATGTCCACTATCTCTCTCTCTCTCTCTCTCTCTCTCTGTGTAGGAATTTTATACTCTCTTTAAGCATAACGCCAGAGAACGTCCCTACCTTCATTGCTTGGTCTTCTCCTTGTGATTGATTCTCTCTCTGCTTTTTGCATGAGAGAGACTGTTGGGTTCCTCGATGATGATATAAGGGTAGTGTGTGTTGAGAACGGGGGCTTGTGTTTCAGTCCATAAAGACCCGGATTCCGACATGAAGTTCCGATTATCATTTGGGTGTAAAACTGACAAGCTTGTGATTCCATCTCCGGTCAAAGACAAACCCGTCATAGTCAACGGTGACCGTTCGATAGCCGGAGCTGGTCTCAAATTGCAGTGGTCACCGTCTCACCCAGCAACCACTGCTGGTGATTTTGGTATGATCTCAATCTTGCAGTTCATACATGCACAATTAGTACTTAAATTTGATATTTTGATTTTATTGTAGTTGTGGTTACCGTATCTCTGGGTTTCAGTCAACAAATGGGTGTTCTTTTTTGTTTTTGATTGTGTAATGAAATTATAACTTGTTTTCTCTGTTTTATTTGATAATTGGTGATGAAATCGGTGTCAGTTTGATTATTATTATTATTATTATTATTATTATTATTATTATTATTATTATTTTGGTGGTGCCTTTGAAACAAATTGTTCTTTTTCCTTTTTGATTGATGGTGGTTTGCGTAATAGGATTATATATGATAGCTAGGCTCTTTGTTGGTGGCAGAGTAAAATTGTGGCGATGGCTTTAACATGGTGCAAGATTGAAACCAAACAGTGCATCTATTATGTCAAGTCTAATTTATTTATTTATTTTTTTTTTGGGAGATATGGTTTTTGATCGCTAATTATACAGCATCAGTATTGTTTAAAATTTATAATTTATCAGATTACCCATGTCAGAATCTCAGAAAGTGATCTCTCATATGGAAAGAACTGTATGATGTTCGAGGGAGATGACTCTCTCTTAATATCGCACACAACATACCTTATTTCCTTTTCAATGGAAATAGTTTAGAGCCCATGTTTGAGTTGGCTTCTAAGAAAATGAATCAAAAGATTCAAAAATACTAATTACGTTAGTTGGAATGTCCTTTTGATATTTTCAATTTTTGTGTATTTTCCATATTCCCCTCATTTTCTTTCCTTATCAATGGAGTTCATTTAAATTTCGTTATACTCACAATTATGTTGTCACTTGTGAATTGCGATTGGTCATGGGAAGCCCTTAAACAGTTCTACTATGAAATATATTAGTCAATTTGCAATTTTTAGAAATAAGGATGTGGACAGGCTTGTTGATAGTGAGTTCAAGCACCCTGTTCATCCTGAGTAGAAGTTGAAGGTCGGGTTGGTATTTTTCCTTTGCAGTGCTGCTATGTCTTGGAAATATTTTATTTATTTATTTATTTTTTTGGTTGGGGGGAGGGGGAACTTTCCCGGATCAAGCCCCTGCAGCAGCGCTAGAATGCGAAACCTTCACATAAATTTGGCATGATATCTAGTGTTCAGCTCATGCAGATACATCTGACCTAGCAACTGCTTAGGCACATATTATATGTGTGACGAATTTATGACACTGTTGAAGCCTCTGGAGAATATGTCATTTGTGGGGCTGGTGATTTTCCAAGCATAAATGACTGCCCATTATAAATTAGATTGCGGCTACCCTTGTGGATTGCCTTAAATTTGCAAGCCTGGGAGATGAAGGTACCACTAGTATAAAGATGAAAAGATAGAAGACAGGCCTGTTGATATCTTACTTGATGGATAACTTTCAAAGAACTTCAATGGAAAAGCGCAATACTGACAAAAATGAAGTCAAAATCATGCTATGGCATGCATCTCCATTTGTTCTTGTCATTGTTGTATGAAATGGAATCCTATGATATATCTATAGAAGCACGGTGGAACTCCATATATTTGTCTGATTTTAAAATTTCAGAGATATTGCATCAGAACTTGTCCAATTCCCTGCTTGGGAGTATTAGTGTTCAATGTGTTCAAGGATTTAAACCAAGTTAAATGTATTAAGAATGAGGATGAAAATGTATTAGTAAAGGAAGAGGAGATAAAGAAGCGCTGGAAGAGTTACTTCTACAAGTTATTTAACGAAAACAGCAATAGTGACATTTAATTGGGACAACTTACCACTTTTGGGGAAGAATTGAATTATATGTGCGATAAGAGAGTCAGTAGGAATGAAGAATGGGAAAGTGGTTGGGGTAGATGGTATTCCTATTGAGGTTTGGAGTTGTTTGGGGAAGGATGGCATAAGTTGGTTGACAAAACTTTTTAATGTAGTGCTAAAGAGCTACAAGATGCCTGATGTGTGGAGGAAAAATATTCTTATACCCATATACAAGAACAAATGAGATATCCAGAATTGTGCGAACTACGAGCGATTAAATTGATAAGTCATATGATGAAATTATGAGAGAGAGCTATTGAAAAAGATTAAGAAGGACAACAAATGTTTTTGAGAATTAATTTGGTTTCATGCATGGGAGATCAACCATGGAGGTTATCTTCCTCTTGAGGAGGTTAATGGAATAGTATAAAGTAGATTAAAAAGATTTATGTATGGTGTTCATTAATTTAGAGAAGGCTATGATAAGGTTCCTAGGGAGATCTTATGGAGAGTATTGGAAAAAAAAAAGAATGTGTGTCGCATATATTGAGATTATAAAAGACATGTATGATGGAGTTGGAACATCTATACGGACGGCTAGTAGAGAGACTAAGGAGTTTTCTATCACGATTGGTCTACACCAAGGTTCAGCGTTAAACCCGTACTTGTTTGCCCTAGTTATGGATGAAATTATTAGACATTCAGGATGAGTTGTCGTGCTGTATGATGACATTATTTTAGTAGATGAGATGAGAAAAAGAGTGAATGTTAGGTCAGAATTGTGGTGAAAAATGTTAGAGATAAAAGAGTTGAAACTAAATCGATGTAAGACAGAATATATGGAATGCAAGTTTAGTCAAAATAAGATAACTGGTAGCTTAGAAGTAAGTTTGGGCACTCAAAAGATTGTAGAGAAGGAAAACTTTAGATACCTTGGATTTATAATACAACAGGATGGAGGGATTAATATTGATGTAAGTCACTGGATTTAGACCGGGTGGACCAAATGGAGAGTGTTTTAGGAGTCTTATGTGATCGGAAAGTCCCCCTCAAGGTTAAAGAAAAGAGTATTATAAGGTGGCGGTAAGACCAGTGTTGCTATATAAATTAAAGTATTAGATAGTAAGGCATAATCATATTCAGAATATAGCAGTTGTGAAGATGAAAATGGTAAGATGGATGTGTGGGATCACAATGAGAGATAGGATTAGGAGCGAGGAAATTAGAGGTAAAGTAGGAATAGCAACAATTGAAGATAAAATGAGAGAAAATCAATTAACATGGTTCGATCATGTTAGAAGGCATCCAATAGAGGTACCTGTTAAAAGGTGTGAAAGTATGAAAATTGCTAGAACTAAAAGAGGGAGAGGGAGACCTAAGAGTAGTTGAAAAAAAATTATTAAACATGACCTTGCCTACATAAATGTAACGGAGAACATTGCTCTAAACAAATTTGACTGGTATTGTCAAATTCATATAACTGACTCCACCTAGCGAAAAAAGGTTTGGTTTGGTTTGATTTGTGTGTGTGTGTGTGTGTGTGTTTATTTATTTTATTTTTTTTTTGGGGGGGGGGGGGGTTTGACCTCTAATGTTAAAAACCTAAATTTCACACTTGGTTTTGTTATCTGCATTAAAGGATACTGTAATATGTAGTCTTGTTCCTTTGTTAAAACAGAAATGGAAACTTAATATGCAAACTGAAAGTATTGATGCAAGATGCTCTCTGCTTGTCCCTGGAAGACAATTAAGAAAATCAAACGCGCCGTGACCATTTTGTTTACACGTTGTAAATTCTTTGTAATGAAACTAGACAGAACATGAGGCAATTGTTACTGGTCTTGTGTCTATAAAGGAGTTGGACAAAATTCCTTGCACTTGCGGTTTCCTCTTTTGTCAATGATCTTTAAGCTACTTAGCCTACTTTTGTAACTGTCTGCTGCCCAAAATTTGATAAATGTGTTATTTGCAGGTAGTAAAGAAGAGACCTTTTTTGATTCCCAACCCTGGTTAGAGTCAGATTCTGAGGACTTCTTCAGCGTTAATGGCGGTAAGAATCCATTCTTCACTTAGAATTGATTTGATTTTAAAATAAAAAATTGATTTGATAAATAAAATTGTGTTTGGAACACATTTTAAATTTAAGAATTGAATTAATTTGGTTTAAGAGAAATATCAAGTTCGACCATGTTAATAGGAAGTAGAAAATATGGTAAATATAATATATAAAGATGAAATTGTTTACTTACTTAGATGAATTCTTATCAAGTTCTATTGTTTTGAATTGGATTTTAAATAATTTAGAAATCTCAAAATTTAAGTTATGAAATGGAATTAAATCCAACTCATAAAATTTTATTTTAATTCCAAGCATAAGAATTGATGAGATTTCTAATCAAATTCCATCAAATTCACTATTCCAAATGGAGTGTTAGTGATTGGCTGTGAGTGGCGATCCATTTTATTCATATCTTTCTTGGGTTGTGTACTGAATGATGTACTGTCTGGCAGCAGCACAATTTAGTCCACCATCTCAGCCCATTATGAAGTAGTATTTTTTATTTTCTTTTGATCTTGCCAATATAAATGAGATGGTTAAACTACAACTGATGGAAAAAAATATGTCGGAGATACCAAAAAAAAAATATAAGGAACCTCAAATTTATTTGCTTGTGGAGCCTGTGTGAAATAGATTGGCGAGTCGTGTGGAACCTGTGTGATGTGGAAATCTTTTTTTTTGTTTTTTTTTGCCCTTTTTCCTTCTGTTCTTAAATCTTCTTGTTGGCACCATTAAATTATGATTGAATGCTTCTAAATGCAGATTTTACGCCATCCTGTGGCAGTACTCCAGTTCACCAGAGCTTCTCTGTAGGAACCCTAGAAGCCCATTTTGATGAAAAAGCACCTGGTTCCAAACCTGAGCCATCCCCAAAGAAGAAGCTTATTGAACTTTTTCGAGAGAGTCTAAGAAGTGGTCAAGATGTTGATGAGCAGAATATATCGAGTAACCAAAATGTGGTGGATGGGAAGATTGAAGCTAAGACAACCGTACTTGGTCTCCCTCCAAGATCTGCAGCCAGCACCCCTTTTGTCTCCGGAGCTAACTCTGTGTGCAGTGGTGAAAGAACTCCCGATGGAGATTACAGATCCGAGAAGGAGAAACCAATCAAGTCTAGACAGTGTTGTCTTCCAAGAATGCTCTCTACCCGTAGCGTCAGTGAAAGGAGGAAGAGGATGAGCCCTGCTCGTAGCACTGGGGTAATTAGCTAATTTCAATTACCTTTTAGTAAAAATGTATATGAAGCTGCAAAATAATATGAAAGCTCTGATATCCTTCAGAGTTGCTCAACTTTTGAGTACACAAGATCTGAGTACATGTAAAGCAATCCGTGTTTAGTGCTAGTGAGACTTTCGCAATCAAGCACATGTATAGAGAGCGGTGGAGAATGTTTTCTCCTCCATAAATTAGTGACTTTTGTCTTCAAGGTTATATTTTCATCTCTGCAAATGTTACAGGTTTTAAATATATTTTCCGTTCGTAAACCAATATAATCAATGGAAAGACTTTTAAGTGCTTTCATCTCTGCAAATGTACATATATAAATTTGACGCATTATTTTACGTGATATTACAACAGTCTAAATTCAATATTATTGCTATGGGGTCCAATAAAAGATGAATGCATAAATTTGACACATTACATATATATAAGTTTCACGTGATATTACAACGGTTTAGATTCAATATTGCCAACTATGAGGTCTAATAAAAGATGAACACATTAATAGAAACATAATTATAACATTGAACTTAGACAATTGGTGATCTCATCAGATTGGTAACTGCTATTAACATACAACCTCTTATGAATTGCATTGAAATACAAAATTAATGAAAACTGTTAAATTTATTAACTAAATTTGAGTATGTGTACTAAGAAGACTTATATGTAATTGCATAAAAAATATTGTCAAGAAAAATTATATATAATTTTTTTTTTTGTGAATTTTTTATTGCATCTATTTAGAAAATGAAATATATGACTTTTTTTTTTCTATGAATTTTAATATAAAAATTCATAAAAAATTGTACTTTTATCGATTCATTTTGCAAAATATTTTTCTTCGGATTAATTTTGATTATTGAAGCACAAATTCAATCAAGTTTAATATATTTTGTTCATTTTATATGTTACCTTGAAAAAATTATTTGTAAACATTTAGGCTGACGGAATATCATTTTTTTTTTTTTTTTTTGACCAATGGGACAAAGGGTAATTACACGACAGCCATGCCTGCTCTCTTGGCCATTTGTACTTTTCATGTACTAATTCTGCTTTCCAGACTTAGTACAATTTCTCGATCTGTACTTTCATATATATGGCCATGGATATGAGTACGAAATATGAGTCCAGTAGTATATATGGAAGTATACATATGGCCCTGATTGATGATTTGCGCGTGCAGGATTCAAATGAATCTCTGCCGTTACTCTTGTTTGATGTCTGGATCGCAAACGCCGACCAAGTTTAGCCGCCTTCGTGTCCCGTTGTTGATCCTAACGATCAAGCAAATATAATTCAGGATGTCTGAGGTGCATGCACTTCGACTAATTCTTCCTGGCCTTGAATTGATGAACCAATTAAGGATTAATAGTAATTGTATGTTGGAAAATACTACTAATTTATTCTCGTTTCTTAGGCTGTCTTTGAAATAATGTTTTCGTATTTTGCTAGATTTAGCTTAGCAAATCAATTAAGGAGGTTCCAGACCGGCCCTCAGGCCCTGCCCTGCCTCTCTGAATGCGACGATACCTACTCCCCATTTCTTAGTTTCAAAGCCAAACCTCCACGGACCATCTTTCTGGACCTACCAAACCGATTTTTGCTTAGCGGGTAATCAAAACAGTCATGGCCATTTTGGTGGGGAGTTTGGAAGATTATTGCCCCCATTTTTCACTCGAAATCACATACGTTTCAAGAGCCGCCAAGGGCAAAATGGTAGTTGAAAAGTTTTTTGAGGTTGAAGGAGCAAACGGAACTGCTGATGAAAAGCTGTCTGCGACTTTGGAATTTTTATACGTAACGGGAAGTGAAGTGTGTATAACAAAATTTTACCTAAACGCAGAGTATGATTACAGCAGTATAGAATGTTGTATCTATATATACACACACACTCAGATGAATTGGTTACGACATCAGAACATCAGAAAGAGGTAATTGACTGCAAAAATGGGGGCCGATTACAAGGTATTACTGGGATTGGTTCTTGTGTATTCTTTGATCGCAGAAGCTGCCCTGGGCGCAACTCAACATGTTGTTGGGGGAAGCCAGGGTTGGGATGAATCCACAGACTTCGGTTCATGGACATCTGGTCAGACATTCAAAGTTGGAGATCAACTTGGTGAGTGTTTTTTCACTGAGCTAGCTTATGAGTTTTGGTAATGATGTCATTTTTTATGGTGGTCTTAGGCCCGTTACTTTGACGGATGAGACTAAGCTAATACTTGTTAACTGACTCGGTCTTTTTTTCGATTAATGTGAGAAATTTCAATAATTTTTTTATTCACACACACGGATCTTGAGTCAGATAAAGAAATAATTCATTTCTCCCGTACGCAAAATCTAACTCAAAAGGTCAGATTTTCTCTTACACTCGTAAACTGAGCTCAGCCCCGGTAGAAAAACTCAACAATTTTAACCCTAATATAATTTAAATGTATTTATTTCCTGTAGTTTTCAAGTACACTCCGGGTTTGCACAGCGTGGCGGAACTTGGTAGCGAGAGCGCGTACAAGAACTGCGACATTGGAAGCGCGTTAAATTCCTTGAGCGGCGGTAACAATGCGGTCAAGTTGAACAAGCCCGGCACGCGTTACTTTGCTTGCGGAACGTCAGGACACTGCCAGCAAGGAATGAAGGTAAAAATTACAACCGTGGCTGCAGACGCATCTCCTCCTCCTACTACTACTACCGCCACTGCACCCGCGCCGTCGTCGTCGTCGTCTTCTTCTTCTTCTTCTGCTTCTTCTTCTTCTTCTTCACCGCCTTCGACTTCAACAGCTCCAGCTAGTTTTCACTCTTTTGCAGCTGTTGTTTTGATGGCCACGTCAGCAGTCATGATCTCTTTGTTTCTGTTGTTCTTATAAATAATTTTAATTGCAATCGTTGGGATTATTAAATTCCAATGAATTGCTTTGTGTGGTTTATGATAATGGAGTTTGATTAATTATTAGTTAATTATATAGTGACCGTGGAAGTTGTTTGCCGGGTTTTGGAAATTAATTAAAGCGGGATATATATTCATTTGTTTTATCATGAGAAAAAATGTACGGAAATAATTAAACATAGTTGCCATCGATTTCAGCACGCCAAATTGAAAGTGAAAAAAAAAAATTCTATTAGTTTTTTCTTGAGTCCCATCTCTAATTGTTATCAGACCAATCACGGATTCGATTAATGGCCGGTGTATAGTGTTTCGATTGCAAGCGCCCAATGGAGGTGGATTGCAAGCGCCCAATGGAGGTGGTATTCGACCACTTCGCGGGTGACACGGTGTGCTCTGAGTGCGATCTGGTGCTGGAGTCTCACTCCATCATTGGGACAGCTGCTACCTCGATTGGCATTGATTCTGTTTCTCTCTCTACAATGTCTCTCTCTGTTGAGAATTTTTTTTTTAAATGCCAAAACGTCGTTGTTTTTAGTTGAGTGTAAACTGTTTTTAATTGAGTGTAAACGAGAATGTAAGCAGTTTAGCTCTTTATATAGATGTGCGGTTTAAACAAAAAAATATAGAATTAATAATAATCAAATTAGTGAGATTGCAGATAGCATAAGTTGAAAATAAATCGAAGAAAAATAATTAGAGTTTGTTTGGTAAATTAAAAAGGTTAAGTTTTTTGTAAATTTTTTTTTAGGTGTTTCCTTGTGTTATTTTTTTTTTTTAAGAAAAATTGGATGTTAGGTAAAATTTTGTAAAGTCAAAGGCAAGTTGGAAAAAGTTGAAAAAAATTTTGGTAAATTAAAATTGAAGAAAGTTCAAAAAAATTAATTTTTTTAAGAATTTGCCAACCGGTCCCTTAACCTAAGAGTTAACATATACTGAAAGATGAACATTAAATGAAGTGATTGTATTAAAGTAATAAATAATAAAATGGTCGAGAGGGTTGAATAAATAAGAACTATTAGAAAAAATAATAAACAAAAATACATGATTGTTTGGATATGTTTGATAATGGGTGAAAAATTTGGAAATAAAAAAGTATGGGGGTAATTGTTATCTTGATAATGGTTACTGGAATTGTAACGCCCGGTATTTTTTTGGTATATTTTTGTATTATTTTTGAAAAAATGAAATAATTAAAATGAGTTTTAATATATGCTTATATTTTTTATGGGCTGAGTTAGCTCGAATTAAGACTGGGCTGGACAAAATGGGCCATGGGCCGGGTTTCTTTTTCCTTTCTTTTTTTCTTTTTCTCCTTCCCGTTGTCTTTCCTTTCCTTTTGTTCCTGCGGCTAAAACCAGAGAAGAGAGAGGGAAGAGAGAGAAAAGAGGAGAGAGAATGGTTCGGAACAAGTGAATAGTCAATCCGGGTAGATCTCGACGCGGTGATTGCAGTAGTGAGGTCCGTTTTGCGTGATTCGAAGCGAGAAAGGAGAAATCGGAGTTTGAAGTTCGGAGCTCAAAGTGGTTTTCTTCATTTTTCTCCATTTTTCTTCAGATTCGAGGTAGGTGGGACCTATATTTGTGCTCTAGACGTCGTAGGGAGTGTTTTGGTATATATATATGCATGTTTTGTTGATATGTGGAGAATCATGTATATATGTGTATATATGTATAGCTGTGTATATATGCATATATATGAGTTAAAAATTGGTATATTATGGAATTAAAATGTTAA
>JAVXUM010000003.1:1361241-1379612 GCA_035590655.1 Pouteria glomerata
GCAAGGCACTGGTAACATCATAGCTAGCTTGTGACATTTTCCTAAGAATAGAAATTACAAAGAAAGGAATTGCCAATTAAAACACTAACAAAAACAAATGGTGAAAAAACCCAATGCTTCAGGAAATATGTCTTGCCTTTTTGCCTTTTTCTCTCCCCCTGGTCTTCTCCAGGCGAGGAAATGCACGCGAGATATTGCGAGCCCTGAGGTCTTGCCTCGTTAAGGTTCCAACTACTGGAGACACCTGCGACTTGGAGCGTCCATTGGGTCAGCGAACTTCTCTTCTTAGCAACTATATGCTTCACAATTTGATAATCTTTG
Source organism: Pouteria glomerata (assembly GCA_035590655.1). NCBI lineage: Eukaryota > Viridiplantae > Streptophyta > Magnoliopsida > Ericales > Sapotaceae > Pouteria > Pouteria glomerata. The sequence continues at coordinate 1,361,563 of JAVXUM010000003.1, forward strand.
TTTATTTTTTTAATGCATAATCTATATTTCTATTGTACAACTACAAGTACCAAAAGTTCCAATTATGACGAGTTGTTTCTACTTTTTAGTGGCCAGGAAACTTTGGATCTCAAAAATTTTAAAAATTTTAGTCGGAAAAAAATGACAGAAAAAAATAGGAATTCAAAATTTCTAATCTTATTTAGATGGAAAATGGAGGGAAAAATATATGAAATTTGAGAAATTAAAAATAATTAAATTAAAAAGCTAATATATTGATGAGTAATTTTTATTAATACATTCGATATTTTATGTTTTCTTTCATTTTTGTATTTTTTTTTAATTTCGTTTTCTTTTCTTTTCTCTCAATAAATCTTCACCCCAAACACACCCTTTCTCTTTCATCGGGTGGATACACAACCTTAAAATGAATGGATTTGAGATCAATGCAACCTTAAAAAATATAAAATGAAAGTCCTCATTTTTTGCGTTATGCAACGAGCATATGGAGGAGCCCCGCTTTCCTGAATAGTACCAGAGCTTTTGCTATTCCACCATTGTAAGGTGTTCTGTTGGTCAGAGGATGCAAATCAATGTACATCTTCATTTCATCCTTCGACCACCCCGACTTCCTTAATCTTCCCTTGACTTCCTTTCGGCCAGATCCACTAAGGTAAATAAAAACTTGGATCTGGAATTTTATATTCTCTCTCTTTTTTCCTTTTCCATTTTATTTTCACTTACTAAACCCTTAACCCAAACACTCTCTCTCCAGCAATCCTCCTGTTTAAGTAGCTTCTCTCTGTCACCCACACATTACAAAAAGACAAATCTTAGAGACACTGAAAAACAATGGCAAATATTGGGAAACATGGGATTTTAACATAGAAGAAGCCATTTTCACTTTGATTTAGCTACCTCCCTGTCCTTGTTTGATGACCTTTTGCTTGCACAAATGCGCATTAACAATTGAAGACACGGAAATAATAAATCATACAAAAACCATTACACTGAGAAAACAAGTAGCCCCAAAGAACTAAATTTTGAATTCATTGCTAGCATAATTTATATGTATACATTTGGCTGCATCTGTAATTGTATACTAACTATAATACAACACAATATACGCCAAACGTCAGAGGCAACCCATAAAAGAACACCTTCGGCATGGACTTTCTTGAGGAGACTAGAATGCAACAATAAAACCTGGAGGGGTAGAAGGCTTTAAATGAAGTAGGTTGGAGTCTCCGGCTTCCCTCTAGAACCTCCTTCACCATATTTCGCATTCCACTGTCGTAGCTCATCCATGCTGATAGACTTGGTACACACACTTGCAGCAATCTATTACCATGAATTGGTACAGGGATCGGGACCAAAAAGAAAAAGAAAGAATCAGCAAGTAATTCCACCAGATGAAGAAGAGGGAGGAGCAGGAGCAGGAGTATCTTTTGGCCGTGGGCTTATCATATATATAATATACCTGTTCTTGTGCATGCTTGAAATCCTCCATATTTATTGGCCTGATGCAAGAACTCTCTTTCGAGGCTGGAAGGGACCTCCCATCTGCTGCTACCTCCACAGTATGTTTCTGTCAGAATATACGAATAATAAGTAATCCTGTTCTAATGAAGATAAATTGCACTTTGCACATTTACTTGTGGAGTTTGTGTTTTGGTCATGGAGAATAAGTGTCACAGGAAGGGACGGTAGACAGTTAATGAAGCCTTACATTTTTTTATTTCTTTCCATTGCATGAAATATATCCAACGGCCTAATTTCTGAAGAGCACATCATAAAGGTTTAACAAATGGCACTTATCTTTTTCTGGTTTTATTTATTTTGATATTGTTTGCTAACAGTTGTCTAACCGGAAGAGTTTCTCAACTTGAATATAACGTGTGGTGCTACATCCTGTTGTAACTATATTTGCTTGTTTAATCAAACAGAAAATAAAAAATAAAAAAATCCATACCTTTTCCTTCTCCAATATTTCTCTGACAGGACAATATGCAGCAGTTACGCAAAGATGCTGCAATACAATACAGAAATTCGGTTAAAAGACTTGCAAAATGTTAGGCCAGAAAACACTTTCGCAAGGAAGTCAAAGGACCTTAAGATCACTTCCAGAATATCCATCTGTCATTCCCCCAATTGCTTCAACGTCAACGTCAGGAGACAATTCTTCCTTCGCCAATATTACTCTTAAAATTTTAGTTCTATTTGGAGCATCTGGCAAGTTTACCATCAATCTGCAGAAAACATAAGAATACTAAGGCTCTACATCTGAAGGGTCAAATATTTACAAGATCTTTATGGCAGCAAAATAATAACCACAAGGAGCACTTTAGAATGATGATTTACCGATGCGGCATCCTTCTAATAACAGCCTCCTCAAGATCAAAAGGTCGATTAGTGGCTCCAAGTACCAACACCCTTTCCATATCTTTTGTGCACAGCCCATCCCAATTCACCATAAACTCATTTTTCACCTTACGTGTGGCTTCATGTTCCATACTTCTTCTTTGTCCCAATAAGCTATCAACCTACAGCGTGTCCATGTAATATATATAAGCAACCAAAAACCAGCTTCATAAATAATAAATAGAGATTTTTAAAAGATCACCTCATCGATAAAAATAACACTTGGAGCAATTTTACTGGCTAGTGAAAAGATAGCCCTCACGTATTTCTCAGGCTCGCCATACCACTAGGAAAAGGAAGAGTTTGAAAGTTAGGAGCCGCAGTCCTCAAGATAGCCGATCAGTTAAAAAAGATTTCTATATGTACTTCTAACCTTTGAAGCAATACTGGATGCTGAAATATTGATGAAATTTGCTCCAGCTTCAGTAGCTACAGCCTTTGCAAGCATAGTCTTCCCTGTTCCAGGAGGTCCAAATAGAAGTATCCCCTTGCAAGCCTGGAGATTAAGTTTGCTTAACTTCTAAATATTTATCTACAACACGACCAACTCAAAATTTTCTATTATGTAAAGTAGCCATAGACCGACAAAAGTACAATAATAACAAGGACATACTCATTGTCTATGTTACATCTACTCAGGTTGATGCAGTGAGCCCAGGTCAGATTCATCTACCTCAAACAGTCAACAATATTACTAGAAATTCAGAAAGAAATTTTCAGGCACGAGTTAGGCATAAAGTTGATTGTTCTTTCTTTCAATTGAGCATCAGTTAATGCCTGAATTATGTAACGGCCTAGTTGTTTTCTCCTACACCCTATAGTACCCTAACAAGTTTTTCTATAGCAGTGTGTCCAACATAGGTATTTTACCTTCGAATAATACCACACAACCAGAAAAACTGCCAAAATATGTTAGATTTTGGGCCCATGACTTGAAAATAATAAACCCATAAAATTGCAATTCTACTATTGCCATAACATTCTGATTTCTCCTTTTGGTATATTTTTCTGGTACAGTAGCATTTTCCTTTATATTTTTAAAACTTTTCTTGCAATGAAGGGATGTATTTATGTCACCATCCTATGGAAATTATAGTCTTTATAGAAATTTCCTCGCTTCTCTTGTTAGACACAGATAGGCAGAGATTTCTTGCTGAAAGCAATACATGTTCAACACGGTATACTTTATGGCTGAAAGTAGAAATTGAGCAGACCTTTCTTAGCTGCCCCTTGCAGAATAATTCAGGCCTTTGTAAAGGAACCATTACCAACTCCTTCAGCGTGTTCTTCACATTTTCAAGAGCTCCAATATCATCAAACTTCACTCCAATGCCATTAGGAGGAATAACATTAGCTAGGAGGCTTTCCTCAAATTTGTTCTCCATTGCAACACCCTGACGTTAGTCAGAATAATCACTTGAAGAATTCAACTCATTTTAACAAGTTATGCACCAATGACCGTGCAATCCATCTGCAAAGCTTGAAAATAAAATGGCAACATAAGAAATTACAAGAAATCACCTTGAGCAACTTCTCTGAGCTCTTCAGGCTTGTCTGGGTTGACCGTAAAGCATCAACGCCATATTGAATACTGCCAGAATTGGAACATCGAATAGAATTGATAAGTGGATTATTCTTATGGACTAAAATTTTGACTCACATTATCATAATACAAACTTAGGAAGATGCTCGATACCTTCTCGCAGACAAAACAAGCTTAGCATTATTTTGTGGACACTGCATTAACTGGTAGCCAACAGCCCATTTAACTACCTTTGCTGCACCTATGACCAGCATCACGCAATTAATATAAAAATACAGGAAGATACATAATGCACACAAGTAAATAAATATTAAAAAATAATTTCATCGATGAGCCATCATAATTTTAAATAATATTTGAAAGACTAACATACTTTCATTTGTAAGTGTTTGATCCGTGATGCCCATTGTCCCAAGTTCATCCCATTCCACGCCGCTTCGTATTAGAACCTGTTTTTTTTTATGAAAGATGTATAGCACTATGTTATATAATGCAATGCACAATATCTAATCCTGCCTTTTCTGTGTGGATTGGTTTAATAATTTGAAATGAAACATCACTCCCTTAATGACCAGATTATGTAAACGTAAGCATTCATTATCAGGACCAATACAAGTTTTCCTTATGCAAGAACGCCCAAAACTTACTGAAACTGAAATGTTTGACATTTTCGGATAACCTTTCAGGGAAAAAAAAAGGGTTAATTGCTTTAACACCTCCGTACTTAGACCCATTTACACTTTTGTCCCCTCAACTTTAAAAATGTGCACTAATAACCCCTGTACTATACATAAAAGTGCAACCACTAACAGTCATTCTGTGAAGCTGTAAAAAGTCCTTTTTTGCCTCTCTGCAACTCCTTCATCGCCTTCGACACGAGCAGCATCCAAAAGAAAACCCTAGATGCTTCTAGGTTCAAATCAGAGCATAAATTAGGAGTAATGATTCACTATCTCCAACCAAGAAGCATCTAGTAGTGACTATTTGCAACCTTAAAGTATTTTGACAGCAATCGACACCACCATGACAGAAAGGGGAAGAGAAGAAAATTTTTTTGGTCAACAATTCAACTCATATATTCCAACTCATAGCATTCATCCCTTTCTAAATATTGTAAAAATATGTTTTTTTTTTTATTTGATTTTTCTGCTCTTTTATATGCTAGCATATATATGGTGTAACAGAGAAGAAGAAGAAGACGGGGGTATTTTAGTCATTTACTTTGCATTTCAGCCAACGTTTCAGACTTGTAGCGTGTAAGCCACGCGCAGTTAAATCTCACGGTTCTGTTAGTGGTTGCACTTTTATGTATAGTACAGGAGTTATTAGTGCACATTTTTTAAGTTGAGGGGACAAAAGTATAAATGGGTCTAAGTACAGGGGGTGTTAAAGCAATTAACCCAAAAAAAAAAAGACGTTTTTGTAGTTATAGTTGTTCCCTTACAGTTAATTTTTTTCAATAACAAGTAGCTAGACATAGTATTGTATGATGGATGTCAAAGCTTTACAGAAACTCTTCCAGATTTCCTCGAATGGATCATTAACTTTTGTTTTTCATTTTTCATAAGATATGTCAACCAATAAAAGAGTAAGCATCGTGTCAACTAAAAGTATTTTTCGTTTTGTTTCAACCACTTTTGATTATCACCATTTTTGAACTAACTGAATTTGGCAAACCTTATCCAACTATGTGGCATTAGTTAAATGGATATAATTCCACTGATCTACTCTTTTGGATATTATTCCACTGATCCACTCTTTTGGATATTATTCCACTGATCCACTCTCTTTACAACCATATCCATTCCCTCTTATATAGAGTACAAGTCTCTAAAGCAGAATATATTATTTGAGATAACCTGATCACTGCATTATTATTATTATTATTATTATTGCAGTATGCGCAAAAATAAATAATCATTGCTAAAATAGTTCATATAAATGAAACAAGCCAGTGGCCAGGCAGATAAAGCATATGCATTTTTTCTTGATCTCTGCTAAAATCACAAGTGATGTGAGCCAGTATAGCATAGAAAAACATTTCAAAATTCAAGCTATAAATATTTGGAATTTTCTTACATTGCGAAGGCATGCGGAATTGTCTTCTGCTCTAAGGAGGTCAGAATCCTTGGAGAATTGGCGCTTCAGGACGGCAATATGCATCTCATCCTGCATTAATTTGCAAGCATTTCATTAGAAACCCTGAAAAATATTGTGGATGGATAACAATCTGAGATTGACACTAAGCACCTCTGGCATGTTAATAGTAATTTTATTAGGGAAAAGTTCTGATAATAGCTTTGTTGTCTCGGCAACCTTCTTGTCATTGTCTGGTAATTCACAATGACTTTCCTGAGAAAATGAAAATAGAATATCATGCAATGTCAACAAATTTCACAAGACAAATACATGCAGGAAGATCAACTATTCAAGCAAATAAAAAAACTGTGAACGAACAAACAATGAACAAACTATTTTGTTTGTTAGGAAGGCATAACAGAAAAAGCAAAGTTTTCAGCACGAATACCTGAAAAATAAAAATAAAACTTTATTTACCTTTTCCTTGATGTTCGCTGTGTGTGAACCAATCACGACTACATTTTCAGGAAGCTTGTTGACAATATATTTTATTACTGAATGTGCCTCTGAATTTTCTAGAAGCAACTTGTCAACATCTTTCATGAACAAAATAAAAGGATTTTTCCGACTCTCCGTGATTACATTCTGGTGAATAAATATCAAACTAGAGTAATAAGTAGATGACGAGATAACCACAGAGCACCAGGATTTCAAAAGGGTTATGCTGGATAAATGTCAAACTACAGTAATAAGTAAACATCACCTTGAGCAATGTCCCAGCATTTGAATTGTCCTCATGAGATGCAGGCTCCAGACAAAGTTCATTAACTAAAAGTGTGTCAACAAATCAGTACGTAAAACTAATCAAAAGAGATTGAAATGTAATGGGTTAAAGCAGTTTGTGGTCCTCAACATTATGATAGGATTGGAACATTACTGTTGCAATAGTACCCATAGCCTGCTTCACATAGACCTGCTAGGTCCTGGCCTTCAGGAACAGGAATATCAAATCTTACACCAAGTCTAGATGAATAATTGTTCTCAGGAGGTGAAACAATTTTTCCACGGCTGCCAAAGGTAGGGCCCCTGGATGTGGGATCCAACAGGATTACAGAAAGTTAGAACATAATGAAATGTAAACTTGACCCAACTTAATTGAGTCCTTTGGTAGTTACTGTGTCTTTTTTTTTTTGTTTGCTAGGAGGTAGTAACTATGTCAACAAAAATTGTTCATGCAAATTTAAATGGTAAGCCTAGTGTTGAAATCAAGATACAATGCAAATTCCAACTCAACATCTATTTTATCGCAGTGGATAGCTAGCCCTTCCACCAATGGACATATTTATTCCAACACACCAGTCATGCTGTCTTTCAATTGCAAAGGTCCTTAAAATGTTTGGATTAACAGACTTCTTGGACAGATATATTGGAGAAAGGACACATATGTTGAACAAACAGCCAAACTTCAGCATCGTAGGAATTCAAACATATTTTCTGAAAGGACAGTCCCACATATCATTGGTAATTGAGGGATATAAACCAAAAAAAACTTTTTTATTTGACCTAGGTTTTCAGTGACCAATGCTAGAAGGTAGAGTTTAGGTTGCAATATCACCTTAAAAAGTTCGGCAAAAGGTTTAGAGGAAGCAGTTTCTTGCAAGAAAAGAGCTATTGATAGAGCCCTCACTTCCATTTGACAACTAAATACCCAACAGGTAAAAAAAAATGCAAATTTCTTCCCTTTGTCCCTGTTTTTTCTTCTCAATCAAATAGACAATTATCCTGTTCCTGCATGGAAATAATTTCTTTGTGCAATCACTGCAAACTGTTCAAATCCATTTCTACAATTTATCTTTTCAATCAAGATAAAGGAAGTCAAATTTAGAAAGCCCAAAATCCAATTTATGGTCAATCTCTCTTTCAGACCTAAGCCGGAAACTCATTCATTTTCCTTTTTCCTTAATTATTCACTTGGAGAGGGAGTTCAACAGATTTCTTGAGTCTTCAAAAGTTTAAGAGCCAGCTATTATATTGGGATGGCTCTCTATCTAAGCCACAACATCTAATTAAGTCCGACTGTCTTGACATTAAACACTTACTTTTTAAGAACAAGGGTGTCCATAATTGAACTGAAATTTGTGACACCTGGTGCAAAACAAGTCATTTAAAATATACCTGGTGGGAACCGTTGAACATAAGCCACCAAAATTCAAGCCCACAAATATCACTCGGTCACCTGTATGTTTTTATATCTGGACGTCAGCAGGCTAATGTACAAGAAAGTATATAAAACTCAACCTTGTTGCAGCATAAGTAGATAATACACCTTTTTTGAAATATGGATATTTTACTTTTCCAGATTGAGAAGGTAGAGTTTCTCGAGACAATGGACCACGTGCTATTGCGTTTGAATAATGGGGCACATCCACTTTGCCAACCAAAGAGTTAATTCTCTGAACAAACTGAGCATATATGGGGCGTAGATATGGGCGTAGCTGCGCCAACAGATCATATGATGGTTCTGTTCCCACTGTTAATGAACCCTACAACAAATTGGTATAACTGATTATTTACTTGTTTGTAAGTCTCCATCTTCAATAATCACCAAAAACATATGTATCCAGCAGGTAGCATTCTACTATTAAATTAGGCGTTGAAACAGATGTTCTTGTCTAATTTGTTTGAATTGGAAAAATTTGCAACATACACCTACAATTGGATACAAGCGACTCTGAAATACTTGCAATGTAGCCCCAAAGTGACGAGCAAGTGCCTTTGATAGCTTCTCTTGATATGTCTCAGAACCTGAAAGGGTTGTGGAGAACTTCACATATTGTAGTAATGAAATTTGAGTAAAAATGGTCTTGAAGTGTAATAGGACAAGGAGATGTTCATCCACACCTGCAGGACCAGACAGCAAAATTCTTGCACTTACAGCACCATTAAGTTCCAAATTACATCTTGCATACTCATCGTGCTTCATGTTTAGAAAGACAGATGCAACCAGTAAATGTTTTGTCTTGTCGCTGCAAGAAATGAAGAATTGAAAATAACAATTACCAGCTTGCAACAAAAGCAAGAAAACAAATAGCAGCCCCTCTAAATGAAAATAAAACGTAAATGAACTTCCCTAGTTTCATAAAATCAATGTTCAATAAACTGTTGCACAAGTAGAACAAGTAGCATCTACATTACTGAACTACTTAAAGATGAACAAGCAAATTCAGCACACCATCTATATAATAGCAAGTGGACAACCTAAAAAAGTTAACCAATATTAACATAAAGTGAAACCACTACAGAGGTCAAATGGCTCAAGAAGATTAACATCTGAAAATAGCCTTCTAAAAGGCCTACAGCTATGGATAAAAGAAAAGAAGATAATTTTCATGTATAGAAGTCAAGGTTGATGTTTTTGAATTGTATTCTCTCTCAGAGTATCTTCAAGGTTATGCTTATATTGCAGGAGAGAAGAAGCAATTAAAAATAAAATCTGAATCATTTGATGCTTTCCATTCATGAATAGGCTGATGCTATCATTACACAGAGAGAGAGATGGGGAGAGATAGAGAGAGAGAGAGTCATGAAGTAACATCAACAGCTTAAGTTTGGTCTCTCAGTATGCACCTAGTAATATATCGGCGATGCTAAAATCATTCCAGATTCAAGCAGATCTCTCATTTTTTTCATTTACTATCTAGATGGTATTCATCTACCTAGGTAGTCATAAACTAAAATTGTGAAAAAAGACTTAATTTAATTTAATCTTATGAAAAACATATTCCATAACAAAAATGAATGGAGAGAGGGTTCATGTAGCTGAACCTAACAAGTTTGGGACTTGAGTTGAGTTGAGTAATATATAGATGTTTTTCAACATGCAATAAAAATCACAGGAGCACATATACGCATATTGAATTATCTCGGCCTCATTTGGTTTATTTTTCTATTTTTCTATTTTTTATTTTTTGTTTTTGTTTTTTATTTTCTGTTTTGAACTTATTTTCTATTTTGCGCTTTTAAAAAGAAGGAAAACAGCTCAAAACGTATTTAGTTACTTGTATTTTCAAATTTTGTTTTAGAAAATAGAAAATGAGTTAACACATAAAATGAAAAATGGCAAAAAATTGTTTTGAAATTTTTAACCCAAAACAAGGAAAACAAGGCATTTTTTGTTTCCTTGTTTTAAGATTTTTAAAATATTAAACACATAAAATAGAAAACAAAAAACAAAAAATCAAACCAAATGCCACATTGGCTTTTACATGCAATATAACTATGGATAAATGGTCATCTTCGCAAAACTATTGGGTTTTCCCTAGCGGGGTCTGCATAAACAAAATTTATCTAATTCAGCATTAAGTATTGAAAAAGAAAATATTTCTCATCCAAACCACTCTACCAACAAAGTGGCCAAATGAAAGTTCTCTATGGCTAATGATAGCGCATACTTTAAGGATGCGGCCATCTAAACCATTAAACTACCTATATTGCACAAGAGGGGAATAGAACAACATTGTTATAAGCAACAGTTATTGCATTATACTAAGTAACCAATTGTCTCAAAAGCTCTAAGTTTTTAGAAAATGGGCCCAACAAGGTTCACCAACACAAATTAACTAGAGTGCAAAAGACCAAAAGGGTAATAAACAATGATAACAAGACTTGAACCCAGGATCTTCCGAAACTAGAGCTTTTATACCAGTGTTAAGCCACCAATTGCCCCAAAAACTGTTAGGAAATGAGTTCAACAATATATCAAGCTATTTCAACATATTAAAAAAAAAAAACAATTACGATAAGAAATCTGTAGGGATTGCAAACCATAGAATACGCATAAAAAATGACAACATAAGAAAAATTTTTGTTGTGAGAGAGATTTTTACCATAGATAATATGGAAAATTGTCAAACGTGATTTGTATTTCTCCTGCAGCAATAATCTGTGAAGTAATATCTTCTTTGGGTGCTACACTTTTGGAAGAGACAACTAACATATGCGCCTGCTGGCTAGCGTGATTTTGTTCATTTTCCGCAACCTGCTTAAGAATAGTTTGAAATTATCCCAGACACCAGTACTAGTTAACATTATGCGAGTTTTATACCCTTTAGATGATTTCACAATAAGCGATAAATCATATCATTTACACAATGCCATTTTAGATGTACCTACCATGGTTACTGGTTCTACAGTCCTCTTTTGAGCCTTTGTAGGCCTAGCAGAAGAAGAAACTGTAGCTGCAGCCCCGGTATCAAGTTGCTGGAAACTCTATGTTATGATATGGTTAAGACCTCACAGAGAAAATCCTCACCCCACAACTTTGGATGATTTCACAATAAGTGATAAATTATATCAATTACAGAATGTCCTTTTAGATGCACTTACCATGGTTAACGGTTCTGCAGACCTCTTTTGAGCCTTTGTAGTCCCATCAGAAGAAGAAACTGTAGTTGCAGCCCCGGTATCAACTTGCTGGAAACTCTATATTATGAAATCGTTAAGACCTCACAGAGAAAATCCTCACCTCACAAATTTGGATGATTTCACAATAAGTGATAAATTATGTCATTTACAGAATGCCATTTTAGATGCACCTACCATGATTAATGGTTCTGTAGACCTCTTTTCAGCCTCTGTAGCCCCAGCAGAAGGAGAAATTGTAGCAGTGGCCTTGGTATCAAGTTGTTGGAAACTCTATGTTATGAAATGGTTAAGGAAGACCTCATAGAGAAAATTAAATAAATAAATAAACAAAAATTGATTAAGATGCAAGCAAACAAAGGCCAAGTAGGATACGAAATAATGAAACCCTCCCAAATTAAAGATTACTTCATCCCCATGATTAAGTACTCTGCTGAAAGATTTTCTGACAATCTGTCTGTTAATTTGCACATTTCCATACCCCCACAAGCATTCAAGCCTAGCAATTGTGCGACCATCAAGCTGAGCATTTCATGGAAAGTTAGTAGCGAAACTTTGGTCCCCAGAAAAGAGTTAATATCAAAACAAGGACCAAAGGCTCAAGTGCATCATTTGAAGATCCATTTACTACCCAAAACGAAGAAGAAAATGGAGATAATTGAATAAGCATTATTCCCAATGATACCTGTGGTTGTTGGACAATCCTGCAAAGCGTCACACTCGTGGAGCAGTCTCCTATAATTAGATGGCAGCCTTTGTCTGAGCCAATGGTGAAAAGAGGTGAACAGATGGAAATATTTCTCTTATGCTGCAACAGCATGAGGCAAAAGAATTCAGTAATCACTTGTTTTGTTGCAGAATTGAGGAAAGAATATATGTAACAATATTGAACAAGAACTAGCATTTTGATCTAAAAAAATTGAATTGGGAATTATATGTGAATTCCGGTGTACCCCTTTTCTTTCCTGAAAACACTTGCAGGTTCCTTAGAACATACAATTTCAGGATGAAACAACAGGAGTGCACTAAAAGAGATTCAGAAATAAGGATATTACTTCCACCCACATTCTGAAATGGCCAAATCAAAGAAGAAGAATATCATTGGATGAACCTAACATCAAACTAAAAATTTTCCGCTTCTATAATTGTAGACACTAAGAAAAATGAAAGAGAGAGCAACAAGAAGGAAATTGATTATACAATTAGCCACAAGTTTACGAAAAAAAGGAATAAAAATCATGAAAAATCTTGCGAGTGTCGTTCAGGTGATGAATACCACATTATACTTTGACTGAAGCCTGCACCAAGGTGTTGATGTGCCAATATTTGGATTCTGCAGCTGATTCACACTTGACACGGAGAGAGGGGGGGCTGATTTATCTGCTGTAATTGGCAAAACCCCTTCAAATTTGGGATGGGCAAATCATATTAATGGAAAAACAAAGACATTTTATGAAATATAAATGGAAACATGCTTCAAATAATTACTCTGCGCTGCCGATGCTGACACAAGAACAGCTGGTTTAGGCACAATTTTGTTATTGTCAATCAAAGCTTTCAACTTCTCTTGTTCTGAAGGAATGTCCTGTTTCTGCATGATAAACATGAAAAGGAGAAAGTAGTTAAAAATAAATAAATCAATACAGGATCAGAACGGCTATCTCATAACTTGAAAATTCAAGGTGAAAATAAGGAATTCCTAAGCTACAAATTCCAAATGGAAAATTGTATGTTCCAAATGGAAAAAGGTATTGGAAAAAAGTGATACAAATGGGAAAAGTATATATACAAATATTAATATGAAAAAGTAGGCACATATACATCATACGGATGTGGCAAAAAAGATATATATATTTTATATCTTTTTATTATCTATACACATTAATACAACATCTGCAGGAAAAGTATATATATAAATATTAATATGAAAAAGTAGGCACAGATACAACATACAGACGTGACTAGGATGTGACAAAAAATATACATATATATATGTTTTATATCTTTTTATTAGCCACACACATTAATACAACATTTGCAGGAAAACTAATTTAATACATAATTTAACATATAAAACATAATAAAATGTAGAATATATATATATATATTTTTTTTATAATTTTAGAGGTTTTGTGCTATCTTAATCCCGTGTTTGAATAAAAAGAATAAATAATGATGGTTAAGCTGTCAAACACGAATTTCAACGTATACAAAGAATATGTTCTCAATATGTGTCAAATCCTGACAATCCAATTCTTTTAGGTTCTTACCTTGTTTGGTATAATAATAATAACAATATGTCCAAAAATTATAATTTACTCCTGATAACAATTTGTTTATTAAACACAACAGCATTTGCTTATCCCCTAATGAAAAGAAAGTAAAATATGCAACCCATTCTTTTTTTAAAGAAAAAGTAACGAAGGCAAAACAAAAAATGAAAAAGAATTTTTTTTTTTTTTTTCATTTTGCTAACTAGTCCGTAAAACGGGCGCATGAGGCTTGCTCGACTCAAAACCCTAAACGAGTCAAATCTGAATTATAATTTTAAATTTGTTATATTATTAAATCAACGTTCAAGAACTATGATATCTCTAGATTATTCTAGACTAACATATGAACTAGCATAAATAGGCCATCTGGGTGTTACATTTGTTGAAGAAGACAGCAAGTAAGAAAGAAACCAAATGATAAACAAACCAAAACATAAATCAATTTTGTTGAGTTCGTTAAGTTTAATAAAACTAATTCAATTACGCTACTACTCATCTCGGATCAATTCATTTACACCCCTAATGCTAAACAAATAAAAATAAAAATAAAAACAATCAACAACCCATTACCGGAACTATGGACGACGCCGCTGCAGCAAAGTTGGAGTAGAGCAATTCCTGTTGCCGACGTTCTTGTTGGTGTGGGAGTAATCGCTGATGCTGCTGTCGATACATAATTAACTGAGAAAGGAGGGTTTCAGCTGTACCTGCACCAGCACATCAACTTCTTTTATAATTTTCTTTAAAATTCTCAACGCAAAACAAAACCGAAAACGGTATTCTTCTCCCATTCATACCCTGCGCAATCGGCGTCCTTGTCGTCACCGGCATTGTAGAAACCGCCGGGTTGGAGTTCCCGTTAGCGCCATTAGTATTGACGCCCTTGTTGATGAAGGAGTATCCTTCTTCAATCTTCAACCAACAATGAAACCAAAATGGGAATGATAATGACAAATTCAACCGTTCAAAATCAATTAAAAAGACAAATTAAAGTTCAAAATATCTGAAGCGATGAAGTTGAAGACAAACCAACCTTTGGCCTTCTAGGATTCGGAGGGTTGTTGCTGTCTTGGGTAGAACTAGAAGCCATCACTGGCTTGATTGACAGATAAAGAGATATAGTTCAACGGAGAAGATACACGACTCCGAGAGTCGAACAGCTATCGTTCGAGAAAGCAGCTTTTTTGCATGCGTTAGGTTACATAAATTATTTGATTTTTTGTTATTAATTAAATAAAGTAAATTTTTTTATTTCATCCAAAAAAAAAAAAAAAAAAAATCGACCCAAACCTGACTTTGATAAAAAAATTCAACCAAATCAATTCTCAAATCTTAATAGCAAATATTTTATTTTTTATTCTATATTTAGTATATGTATTTAATTTTAATAATGAATAATAAAAAATGTATCTTCAAAATTAAGTTTAAAATTTTAAGCTAAATTTAAATTATAAAAGAACTAAATCAAAAGAAAATGTTGTAAGATTAAGAACCTAAATTATTAGGACTAATTTAATTTTTTTTTTATTTTTATTCATTTTTGTTCACTTTGTTTTTTTTTATATCAAAAATAAAAATAATATATATAATTTTATTTTATTTTCAGGTTGAGCCTTTTTTTTTTTTGATAATATAAGAAAAAATTTAATTTATTTAATTTACAACAGAATATCAAATGATTTATCTGATTTAACTCACGCAAACTTTTGCTAATAAATTTTAAATTTGAATATATAAATAATAATTATATTAGAAACAGGTTAAGATAATTAAGAAATAATAAATAATCAAGAAGTGAACAAATCTTTTTAATGATTTCCGAATGAAATCCTTTGAATAAGTGAAGAGTCAAAGTATTATTAATAAATTTAGGGGTAAATTAAAATAAGTATAATTAAAAAAATGTTAATGTAACTAATTCAAATAAAAATTGATACTTAAAATTTGAATGACAATAATATTAGAACAAAAATTATTAGGCTGAATATATTTATACTCTTTTAATAATTTCTCATACTCTATGTTGATTTTTTGTATGATTGACAAAATCACTCTCTTCACCTACTCCTCAAAAGCTAAATTATCTCACTATAATTAATTTTCTTATTCTTATTTATTCATCTCAATCTATTTCTCTTTTTTTAGAAAGAAAAAAAAAAACTAGAGTTTTGCCCTCAAATTAATTTTTCTCATCATCTTTTATTTATCTTTATCTATTGCTTTCTATTTAAAAAAACCTAATATCTCTTTCTAAATCTATTGTCTTTTTTTTTTCTTTTTGAAAAATATATCCCTCTTTTTCATTTTTTAATATATATACACACTTTTTTTCAAGAGATTTTATAAAATTTTGTTCTAGAAAAAAATAATATATCATAAGATCATGTGAGTCACAGTGTCCTCGATGGGAAAAAATTTATATCGTCTATTTTTATTAATATAAACTTTTTAATATATTCTTTATACTTAAAAAAAAAAAGTAAATAAGTTTTCATTTCAAACACTTTTGAAACAAATTAAATCCTAAAATTTTCATAGTTATGTTTATTCTTTAAAAAGATTATATAAAAAAAAAGTTCTAACGAAAATAATATAGCAGTAATAATATCTTGGTAATAAAATATTTCAATAATTTTATTTTAAATTATTATAATTATAATTAAACAAGAATTTAAATTTTTAATAGTATAAACTTTACTTCTATACAGTTGGATTGAGCTTTCAAATATCTAACAAAAAAAAATTCATAGTGATAAGAAACGTTCAAATATATCAGATAAAATATTACAAACAAATAGTTATATTTTTATAATTCAAAATTTTTATGTTTAAAATAAGTGATTTATTTTTCTATTATGTCTTGGAGAGAAAAGGATATTTATTGATGAATTAGCAACTTCATCTTCTTCTAGAAATCCAATCCAAGTTTGAAAAATTGACTAATACATCAGTGTGGTACTTGATAAAGAGTCTCCAATACTTAAATTAGTAAGAGAGTTAAAAAAAAAATTTGGTAGAATTTAGTAAGGCAAGAGTATTGTATATACTTGAGTATTATGATAAGATAGTATATATGGAGGTGCAAAACCTACATGAACAGAATGCACATAAGCCATACACGACCATACCTTTCATTCTATTTAGATTATGCCATTAATATTATAGATCCTAAGGTCAATTTTCTCAATTGGTTATTAAAACCATTAAGAGACAAGTAGTACTTTCATAGGCACATATCACAAAATATGTTAGAAAATGGATGTACATGTGACTGTAATGCAAACTACTTTATTTTTAATACAACAGTCATTCGGGCTCGACCGATACTTTCATCGGTTAGTCGGTTTAGACCACAAGCATGGTTGTTCGGGTAAACCAACTAAATTAGGCCACCTTATGAGATGCTTTCAATTCTCCCAGTCACCTAAGCGGACTGAGGGGAATCTAATAACTGACTTGATCAGAAGCCACTTTATCAAATGTTCCCGATTCCCCCGATCATCTTAGGGGGCCGAAGGAAATCTGACTATTGGCCTATCTTTTGAAATATGTGTGCATTTATTATTTAGTCGGCATGTAAAGTATGCATGCGTACTTTGAAGGGACACAACCCTTTTACTTTCTTACCAAGCATTGTATATTTGTCGATTGTAACATCAGAATTATTACACTATCATTTGTAAGTCGTTGGATTAAATTTTTTAACTAAATCGAGATCATTGATTTTTTTGAAAAGATGGTTGCAAAACCAAACCTCCATTATAAATACTGGGGAAAAGTTACAAAGTCTTTTTTACACAAATTTATCTTCACTTCTTCTAGTGTTGCAACTGCAAGTGAAGCTATTCATTCTTACTAAAGTTGCTTTCTCTCTTCGACTGGTAAGGCCTACTTCCACATTTTTCTTATTTTTTCAATTTCTATCTTCCTCTTGTATTTTAGGTTTTAGCCTGTAGTGCCTATTTTTACGAGAGAAATTGTAGACTCCTAAATCTCTTATGGTTTGTAGAAAACTCTTGATATATCAAATCTATTTTTAGTGGGTTGATTTTTCTATCGTACACTTTTTATTTGTCCCAATTGTTTTTGTCTACTGCCATAACTGATCCTGAAAGAAATCACTCTGTTGATGGTGAATGGTCTAATGATGACAGTAATGTCTTCATTAGACATTGAAATCCCTATGCCTCCAGTGCTAGTGGGTCTCGAGCAGATGATACTGGGCTTATCGTTGATATTTTCGAGCCCAATGTTGGATCCAAGTATTCTTACATTGCTGTTACTAACGATAATAATGCCATATTCAAGGTAGAAGGTAATTAGGTCTATCATTA
>JAVXUM010000003.1:1402210-1416010 GCA_035590655.1 Pouteria glomerata
AAAATCCTTCCAACCCCCAAAACATCTAGCTTATCGATGGCCGGCTCCAGACGATACGGCTTGCGTGCTAATCATGAAGGGCGTCGTGACTGTTTACGAGGCCGCCTTGTCCAGTGGGCTTCGTTTCCCTCTCGCCCAGCCCATCAAGGAGGTTCTGGCCAGGCTCAACATCAACCCAGCCCAGTTGACTCCAAATGGTTGGAAAATTTTGGTGGGGAGTGCCGTGATCTAGAAAGCCACCATCAACGAGCACATCACCGCAGATGAATTCCTGTACTGCTACAGGGTCGTTGAAACAGGTCACAGGTGGTATTACTTCGCTGCCCGGACAAAAGCGTTGAACTTGGTGATCGACTACCCCTCTTCTATCAAGAATTAGAAGGATTACTTCTTTTTCTTGTACGGAGAGGAATGGGAATTCTGTCCTTAGGAGACCAAGGAAGACAAGAAGATCCGTTGCCCCCTTTCCTGGGGGCGCCCGTCTGAGGAGGGTAAGATCTCAAGTCTCTACTAATTGGTCAAATCTGTGTTCTAGTGTTGACTCCTTTTTCTTTATCCCTTCTCAGCTAGGGCTCGTCCTCAAATCTCTAAGGAACAACTTAGGGGCATCAAACTTGCGCAGGAATTATCTCTGCATCATTACTCCCTCCTCCTGACTACAGAGAGTCTGGCCGAGCACATGCTTGGTCCTGAGCCTTCCTTAGAGGCACTTGAGCTTGAATGTGAGAGGAGTGAGTTGGGTTTTTTTCTATTTGAATGTCATCTTATTGGATCTATCTGACATTTTCTTTGTTGGATGCAGATACCGATCTCGACATTGCGGATTTCTCCTCTGAAGCGATGAGGCTCAATAAGGAGAGGTTCCTGAGTTCGGGCAAGAGGGCTTCTGGCTCTGACTCGGACTCTCAGCTTCGAAAGAAGCAAAGGTTGGCTGATACCAGCACCTTTCAAGAATGGGTGCCTGGGGCGGACAACCAAGATCAGACGCCAATCTCTGATCTGATCCGTCGGCCTTCCGCCCTCGTTTCTGCAACTCCAGCTGTTCCCTCAACCAGGGATGAGGGTCTGATACCCCCCGACCGACCCTCCAAATGTTGTGGACGACATAGAATTGGCGGTCCAGAAAATGCAAGGGATCGTGACCCTAATCGAGCTCAAGCGGGTCTAGGACATGTCTCACAGCGTCCTTGCCAGAGGCATTGCTCACGACCTGACCAAGGTAAGATCCTTATGCCTTGGGTTTTCCTGACGGGCTATCTCTAACTGTTCTATTTTGCATTCTCAAGTAATGGTCTATACTTCCGAGCTCGAGACTTAGCTTCCGGAAAAGAGCCAGCTCGCTGCCATGGAGCACTCCAATAATGCTTACCTGAGCAAGGAGGTGACCAAACTGAAGGCCCAGGTCGAGCTAATGACTGCCAAGGTCTGGGATTGCGAGGCTGATCTGGATCAGGCTAACAAGGCTCGTGAGGAGGCTTTGGCTCGTGTTGAGGCGGCGTCATCCTCACTGACTGCGGAGGTTAGCTTGAAGGAAGAAGCCCTTAGACAGTTGAAGGAGATCGAGGGCAACCTTGAAGCTAAGAAGGCACAAGTTGTCGAGGCATTCAAGGGCAGCGATGAGGCTCAGGCTTGGCTTACCGAGACCTTTGAGTACGGGTTCAATGATGCCAAAAAAGAGATTGGTCTGAAGTACCCAGACTTAGACCTTTCGGGCATCGTTGCCTTCGGAGGACCTCCACCAACCAGATCTCAGAGCCCGGGTCACTCTGAGGGCGGAGCTCAACCCTATTTTTTTTTTTTGGTGTAAGCCTCTCGATATGTTTGTAAACATTTTGATATCAATGGAGTTAATGAATTTTTGATATATTGCACTCTTGTCTTTGGCTGAATTGATAGACTTGGTCTCAACCATTTATTATTTTAGGGCTATGCTGCTGGGAGTAATTAACATGTATTCGTATACGAAATAACTAAACGATGAAGCTTAGGTAGATCTGTACCTTTTGTAGTTGCCGCTCGGGTCGTTTACAAGCACCTAGTCGGCCCTTGTGGCCCCCCTTACAGCGATGAATTGGATCGGTCCTGAGGCCGCTCAGTAGTGATCGAGCTCGGAGCTTGGTCGTTTTTCTTTGGGTGCGAGGCTGCTTAGTAGTGATCGAGCTCGGAACTCGGTCACTTCTTTTTTGGGTGCGAGGCCGCTCAGTAGTGGTCGAGCTCGGATCTCGGCCACTTCCTTTTTGGGGTGCGAGGCCGCTTAGTAGTGATCGAGCTTGGAGTTCAGTCACTTTTCTTTTGGGCGCGAGGCCGCTCAACATTGATCGAGCTCGGAGCTCGGTCGCTTTTCTTTGGGCGCGAGGTCGCTCAACAGTGATCGAGCTCGGCGCTCGGTAATTTCTTTTTTGGGTGCGAGGCCACTTAGTAGTGATCGAGCTTGGAGCTCGGTAGCTTTTCTTTGGGCACGAGGCCGCTCAGTAGTGATCGAGCTCGAAGCTCGGTCACTTTTTTTTTGGGTGCGAGGCCGCTCAGTAGTGGTCGAGCTAAGAGCTTGGCCACTTTTTTTTTTGGGCGCGAGACCGCTTAGTAGTGATCGAGCTTGGAGCTCGGTCACTTTTCTTTTGGGCGCGAGGCCGCTCAGTAGTGATCGAGCTCGGCGCTCGGTCACTTTTCTTTTTTGGGTGTGAGGCCACTCGTTGGTCGATCTCCAGATCAGTTCTAAACTTTCGTTTGATTAATTTTAGACAGACGGGCAATCATTCCAATTCATGAAAATCCCAAACGGCTAATCAATTCATAACATTCCGAATTTCGAGGTAATAAAACTTTAAGCATGATAAAATTTTAGGTGGTCTTCGTGCCAGGGATGTGGCAATTTCTTTCCAGTAATATCCTTCAGCCAGTAGGTTCCCTTTCTTGTAAACAGGGGCCTTCCCAGTTCAGTCCGAGCTTTCCTTCGCGTGGATCTTTGGTTGACTGGTTAACTTTTTTGAGGACCCAGGTCTCCAACTTTTAGATGCCGTGGCCGGACTTTTTTATCGTAATGCTGCTTGACTCTTTGTTGGTAGGCTGCCATTTTTACTGCCGTGTGCAATCGCCTTTCCTCCACAAGATCAATTGTCTCAGTCAAGGTTTCCTTGTTGGCCTCTTGATTGAAGAGCTCTACCCTTGAGCTAGGGAAACCGATCTCTACTGGCATTACTGCTTTTGTACCAAAGGCTGGGAAGAACGGGGTGTACCCCGTAAGGGTACGTTTTGTGGTCCTGTAGGCCCATAATATGCTTGGCAGTTCATCTACCCATAGCCCCTTAGCCTTTTCTAGCCTGGTCTTGATAATTTTGGGGAGGGCCTTGTTGGCTGCTTCTGCTTGTCCATTAGCTTGAGGGTGTGTTGGGGAGGAATAGTGGTGACTGATGTTGAATTGCTCACGGAGCTCATTGAACTGTTGTCCTTCGAATTGCTTACCGTTATTAGTTACCACTACCCTGGGGATTCCAAACCTGCAGATAATCCTTTGCCATAAGAATTTTCTCATATTTTGCTCGGTGATGCTCGGTAGGGTCTCGGCTTCTACCCACTTTGTGAAGTAGTCAATGGCAACAACGGCGAACTTTCTCTGCCCCTTTCTTGGTGGTAATGGCCCCACAATGTCAATTCCCCATTGAGCAAACGGCCAGGGGGTCTGAATTGGGGACAATTCTTGCGTAGGCAGCCTCAGAATGCTGGCAAATCTCTGGCACTTGTCACATTTTTTTACCAAGTCTCGAGCATTTTTTTCAATAATCGGCCAATAATACCCAGTTCGGAGGGTTTTCTTAGCTAGCAATTTCCATCCTGAATGATTCTCACAAATCCCTTCATGGATTTCTCGCAGGACGTACTCGGCTTCATTTTCGTTGGCGCACCTCAGCAGGGGCATGGTGTGACCTCGTCTGTACAGCACCCCATTGATGAGGACATACTTCATGGCTATCCTTCGCTGCTCATTCATATCTGTGGGAAGATCCCCCTTGGCCAGATATTCTTTTATGGGCCGAGCCTAGACCATTTCCAACTCTATCTAGAACACCACGGTCGCCGTGGTGCTAGGTGATTCCAGGACCTCGACCAGTACTCCAAACTTCTCATCCTTAGATAAAGCTATCTTTGCCAACCGATCTGCCTCATCATTCTCTTCTCTGGGTACTCTTTCTAGCGTAAGACTAGAGAATCTCTGAACCAGGCTTTTGGCTATTTCACGGTATTCAGACATTATGTCACCCTGAGCCTCGAACTAGCCTTCCACCTGTTCTACTACGAGCTGGGAATTGCTCCTTACAGTAACATGGTCCGCTCCCATTCTTTTTGCCAACTGCAGCCCGACTCTTAACGCTTCATACTCTGCTTCATTGTTAGAGGCTAGAAAGTTAAACTTTAGCGCATACTCTACCTTGAGGCCTTCTGGGAATACAAGGATGATGCTGGCCCCACTAGCCTCCTGTGTGGCTAAGCCATCGACATTCAGAATCCAAGTCTGCAGCGTATCTCATTCCTCGGGTGGCTGCTCTGGTGCCACTGTAAATTCCGCAATAAAGTCAGCAGCTGCTTGACCTTTTATGGACACCTGAGGCCTGTATTGTATGTCGAATTGGCTAAGTTTAACCAACCATTTAACTAGCCTTCCTGATGTTTCTGGTTTGTGGAGCACCGTCTTGAGCGGCTGATCTGTCAGAACTACTATGGTATGGGCCTGGAAGTAGGGCCTCAATCTCCGAGTTGCGTTCACCAGGGCGAAGGCCAATAATTCTATCTTCGGATACCTCTCTTCTGCTCCTCGCAACGCTCGGCTTTTGTAGTATACCGGCCTCTATATACCCTCCTCTTCCTTAACTAAAGCCGAGCTGACGGCTGTTGGTGATACCGCCAGATATAAGTATAGCAGCTCTCCTGGGCTAGTTCTGCAGAGTAGTGGGACCGCTCCTAAGTAATGCTTGAGCTGCTGGAAGGCTTTTTCACACTCATTGGTCTATTCAAATGCCTTCCTCAATGTTGTGAAGAAGGGCAGGCATTTATCAGAAGACCTCGAGATAAACCTGTTCAGGGCTGCCACATGACCAGCCAACCTTTGTACTTCCTTGGTCGTCCTTGGTGACTGCATATCCAGAATAGCTCGGACCTTCTCAGGGTTTGCTTTAATACCTCAGCTGGATACCATGAAATCAAGGAATTTCCCTGAGGCAACACCAAAGGGGCACTTGGTTGGATTTAACTTCATTCTGAATTTTCGGAGAGTGGCAAATGTTTCCTTCAGATCTGCCACATGCTCAGATGCTTCTTTACTTTTTGCCAGCATATTATCCACGTATATCTCCACGTTGCGCCTGATCTAGGACTTGAACATGAGGTTGACTAGTCTCTGATATGTAGTTCCAGCATTTTTCAAGCCAAAAGGCATGACTTCGTAACAATAGAGGCCCCGATCTGTAATGAACGCCGTGTACTCTAGGTCCTGCTCTGCTATCCGGATTTGGTTGTACCTTGAAAAAGCATCCATAAAAGACAGTACCTGGTATCCGACTGTTGAGTTCACCAACTGATCTATTGAGGGAAGAGGGAAGCTATCTTTCGGACTTACTCTGTTCAGATCTGTGAAGTCGATGCACATTCGCCACTTCCCGTTAGACTTTTTTACCATCACGACATTGGAAAGCCAGATCGGATATTGCACTTCTCTTATTAACTTTGCTTGGAGAAGCTTTTCTACCTCTTCAGCTACGGCATCATTCCGATCTGGAGCGAAAATCCTCATTTTCTGCTTGACCAGTCTTGACTCAGGAAGGATGTTGAGATGGTGGGCCATTACCTTCGTGTCTATGCCTGGCATGTCCTCATGGGTCCAAGCAAACACGTCCGAGTTCTGCTTCAGAAATGCTTTATGTTCTTTCTTCAAATCCTCCGGGGCCGAGGCCCTTACCTTGACAGTTCTCCCGAGGTTGGGGTCGCCAATAACTACATCTTCCAGGTCGCCCCCGGGCTCTTCCCTTTTGACATCTTCTTCATCCTGAACTTCCAGTTCATCAATAATCATCATTTCCTTAGCAGTCTCTCTTCTCAACGATGAAGCGTGGCATTCCCTAGCCATTCTTTGGTTTCCTTTTACACAGCCAACACCTTCCTTCGTAGCGAATTTGAGGCAGAGATGGTAGGTCGATGTCACAGCTCGGAACTAGTTCAACGTTGCTCTTCCCAGTATCACGTTGTACGCCGAGGGGGAGTCGACCACTAGGAAAGTCACCATCTTAGTGGCCTAGAGAGGTTCTGTGCCCAAGGTGATAGGAAGAGATATCGACCCAAGGGGTTCTACACAGTCTCCTTCGAAGGCTCCCCAATACAGGATGTCGGCAGAGCTCCCATTGTCTACCAGGATTCTATAGATCTAGAAGTTTGCTATGACGGCAGATATCACGAGCGGATCGTCGTGTGGATGACTCAGCTTTTGAGCTTCCTCCTCGGTAAAAGTAATGCATGAGGGTTCAGATCTAACCTTCTTCGCGGGGTTCTCCGTTGTCATTACTTCCCCTGCTCTGAGCTCCCTGACGTACTTCTTTCTTGACGTTGAGGACTCGCCTTCCCCGGCCAGTCCGCCAGAGATGACCCTTATTTCACCCAAAGCTCTCTACACCGGTGGTGCCCTTCCTGGGCTTCTCCTCGAACTTCGTGGTGGGGTTTTATCATCTCTTCGCTCTCTCTACTGACCAGCAACAAACCCACGATATTTTCCATTTCGAATTAAGCTTTAAACTAACTTCTTCAGGTCAATGCAGTCCTCGGTGTCATGGCCATGGTCTCGATGAAAGAGGCAGTACTTGGATTTGTCCCTGGCACCCGGCGAGCCTTTCATTCCTCTCGGCCATTTGAAGTCTAGGTTGCTCTGGATTGTATGGAGGACATATTCCATCTTTAAGTTGAGAGGGGTAAATCCCCAGTCAGATCTCAGAGGTTGGTCTCTTCTGTAATCCTCTTTACTTCGGCTACCGGAAGTTCGAGCAGCCTTCGTCTCCCGTTCAGGCCTGCTCTCCTGTTGACGCTTCCTTTCTGATCGAGGTGTTTCGGCATCTTTTCTACCTTTCATTACATCTTCGACATTCATATGCTTCTGAGCTCGCGACATGAGTTCAGCCATATCCTCCGGGGCCCTTTTGGCTAGGGAGAAAGTGAACCGTCCTGGCCTCAGACCACTCATGAAAGCCGTGATAGCCACATTGCTATCAATCTTTTCTATTTCCAGCATCTCCCGATTGAACTTATTCACGTACTCCCTCAGGGTCTCATCCTTTCCTTGTCTGACAGTCAATAGGTGGGCTGGAGGTTTCCTCTGGCGCTGACCCCCAATAAAATGGGACACAAACTGCTTACTCAACTCTTTGAAGTTGCCGATGGACCCCGGTTTGATCTTGTTGAACCACGCTCTTACTGGTCCTTTTAGTGTAATGGAGAAAGCTCTGCACTTGATCTCGTCAAGGACTGCATGGAAGTGCATTGTAGAATTGTAGGTATCTAAGTAATCCAACGGGTCCTTAGAGCCGTCGTAGGAGTCTACCGAACGCATCTTGAGTTTGGAAGGGAACGGGCACTCCATCACTTTCGGGGTAAAGGGGGACCCCGTCTTGTCCACAGTATCTTCAATGACGTTGGGTTGCCAGACTGCAGCCATCACTCCATCTACTTGTGCCTGCATGGCTCGGATCCTCTCCTCCACTGCCGTGTCCTCTGTCCTTTCGACCCCTCTTTCCTGTCGCTGAGGGACGGTTCGACTCTGACCCTCGACTGCCACTCTATCGCGGCGAGGAGGGTGCTGTGCGTCATTTTCTCCGACTATTCCTCCGTCCCCATCATTTTGGACACCACTTCCGTTGCCCCCATTGTTAGTAGGCAAGTCCTGAGGGTGGGGTGGTGGTTGCGCCGGAGCCATACACTCGATGCGCTCCATGAGGGCCCTGTTCTGTTCCATCAGAGCCTGTATGGTTGCTGCTATGTCAGCAAACTGTCTCTCCATTGCGGTCATTCTTTCATTGCCTTAAACGTGATCTTCCATTGTTGAACTTGGTTGATCCTTGAGTGTATGAACGCCGGATCGAGTTTGAACCATAAACAAATACCGAAAAATAATCTTTGTTCCCACAGACGGCGCCAACTGTTGATGATGAAATTTCGGAGGGTCCTCGACCCGAAAAACCCAACTTGAGGATCCACCAAACTCGCAATTGATGATGAAATTTCGGAGGGTGCTTGACCCGATAAACCCAACTCGAGGATCCACCAAACTTGTCGGAATGGGAAAAATTTTCCTCTTCGCCGGGGACACCAGTGTGGTGCCTGCCAAAGACACTCCGATATTTAAGTCAGATACGATAATCTGGAAACAAGTTGGCAGAGTAACCGCCTTGTAAATAAGAGCCCGTCTTTTTCATAGCTCCATGTTCTTCTTTTATAATGGAAGATTTATGTGTTTGGATAAGCATCAATTTTGGGATAGTCTCCGGATTCTCTGATGGTTTCCATCTTTACACGTGATATGACTTTATCAAATCGTAACCGTTTTGGGAATGTGCTCCTTGAGGATATACTTTTCTCTCATAAGTGAGGCGTGAATCTCGAATTGAATAATCTCTACATGATCTTCAAATCTATTTCTGAGCTTGGATCTTTTGTTGGCATGAGCTCAGATTCTTACCGGATTTCTCAGGCTGGGCCTCCCCTGAGCTCGAGCTTTGGGTTTCTGATCCAAACTGGGCTTCCGATCCAAACTGGGCTTCTGAGATATCAGGTCCACAACATACCTGAGTTTTTACACGATCCCGAAGTATTTTTGAAATTTTAATAAGGTTCAAGAAATACCTCCTATCATAAAGGCACACGTTTCTTTTTCTCCCTCTCTTGGCCTAGGCACACTGGTTTGCAATTTTTTCTTTGAGTTCGAGTAGTAACGGTGAACTCGAAAGTTGGTAGGCTTGATTCTTTGCGGGGAATTTCTCCTTTCCACGACTACTCATTTTGATTATTGGTTTGGTGGAGTCAATTTCTGGGTACATTGACAAATGACCTCAAATTCATTCTTGGCTGGATTAAAAAGGAAGTTTGTACTTATCGGGAAAAAAAATAAAAATAAAAAATAAGAAGAGTTTGTAAGTTGTCTGACCTTGATTAAAATTTGGTTGGATGCATGGTTTCGCTCATAGGCTATATATCTCAGTTTTCATCAATGTTGAAAAAATAAAAAAAAAATAAATAAATAAAATTAACTTGAAATGGATAAAATTTGAGAACAGAATTTAAAGGAGCTGCCTGAACGTTCTATGGCTTCAAACAAAATGGAAAATCCTCAAAGCAGAATCAAGAATTGGGCAAACAATGAAAAACCACAACACTAACAAACATTTTGTTCATAAAAGTTTGGAATCGTTGATTTTGACTTTAATACAAAATTACCCAAACTGTGATCACATGATTTGAAGGGCTATTGCAAGTAATCAGAACACATAAAGAAGCCTCCTCCAGTTCATCAAATTTGCATTTTTATTTAGATACTGTAATAGGTCAGTCCTCAAGCTACCATGACAGAGCAATTGAGAATGAAGTGACTAAGCTTGTCTCTGTTGACCATCCTCCATTGCAGCTCGCTAGCATTGGCATCGGGGCTGCAAGTGTAAATAGCCATACAATTACCATAAACAGAGGATTCGCCTATTACAAGCAGCTCATTGGCCAGAGACTTGAATGCCACACCCCAACCTCTATTGGAATCTGCTCTTACTGGGACTGGACCTAATTGCTTCCACGTGTTGCTGCTCTTCACATAGACCTTCAGCTGGTTCGAAGAAGCTTCAAGCGAGTAGAGCTCATTATTCACAACAGCAACAAGAGGTGGAGAATGTGAAACTAAAACCGGGTTGTGTTTCAACATGTCAGGGATGAGTTCCCATTTGCTTCTAGCCTCGTCGAAATATTCCCCACTGGTGAGTTCACCAAGCTCATCTCGCCCTCCAATTACATAGAACTTATTGTCCATGTAACACCCCGAGCATAGCTTCCTCCTCCTCTCCATCCTTGGGAGGGATTCCCAAGTTTTGCTCTCTGGATTGTATTTCTCAGCAGCATCATAGACTTCACTATTTGGCCCCTTCCCAACCCCACCGGCTACAAAAGCGAATTTACCACAAGTGGCAGACGCAAACAAGCACCTTGGGGTGATCATAGAAGGACCTTTGCACCATCTGTTCGTTGACAATTCATACCTCCAAACAACTAGACCGTCATTCTCGTTACCAGAAACAAGTAGTTGAGTTCCTGCACAAAATGACTCTTTGTCTCCAGCTGTGAAACACATATCAGTCTGCAAATCTGGAAGCTTCCTCTGAGACTTAAATTCCCGATCAAACACCCGCCAACTACTCTCTCCAATTCCTAACATGAACACAGACGGTTCCTTCATTCCTATCTCTCTTCTAATCTTATATAGCTCTCCACTCTTCAAAAGAGTTAAGTACCTTCTGTTCAGAAAGCATAACTTCCAATATTCAGACCTAGGCACCCTAGCCAATATCAGGCTCTCTAATTCATAATCAAGTGAGGGAACATAGGAGTAATCTGCATCCTGAGGTTCTACATCAGATGAACTATCAACCCTGCCATCACCGGCAGAAGGTCCAAGCCAGTTATGGTCTGATCCATTAATTGTCTTGCAAATCCTCGTCTTTTCAGCAGGAGGACTACCAGGACTAACCCAATAGCCATTCCCACAATTCCTACTGACCCCACCAATCTTACTCATACTATAGCAACATTCACGGAAACCCTTGTTTCCATCCTCAATTTCTCTCTTTCCCTTCAACATCGATACAACACCTTCAAGCTCTCCAAATAATCTGCATACTCACCAAAAAACCCAGAAAGATTATCACTATAACCAACAAGCAGCATAAATCATATGTGCAAGAAAATTAAAAAAAAACTCAAATAAAATATAGTAAAATAGAGTTGTATGCTACTTGATCAAGATTTAAGGGCATAAAAATTAAATACACCTCTGGGAAATTGAAACCCAAAAATAAGAAATAGAAAAAATCTGGCACCTCTGCTGAAGAATTCTACAAATGTGAAATTATATAATTAGATGAGAAATTGACACCAATTGGGGAAAATTCTGTTATGCCAGACGCATAGAACTGATTATGATCCAAAAATGAACCTTGATACCAATAAACAAATGGAATACAGATTCAAGAAATTGACTCTAACACACACAGACGCGAGCACAACTGTCTTATTTCATTGATTGCCCAGTAAATAACAGCTATTAATGTCCTGAGCTCTTCAACATTCAAAAATCAATGAACACACTTGCAATCCTAGGAAGAGAAACAACTTTCAAAAAAAAAAAAAAAATCCTAGGAAGATAATAGGTGGATAAAAGATAATTAGTATGAATGGGTTGATCTACTAGCAACTAAGAGCAAGTTACAATATATATATTTTCAAACAATCAATGTGCAAAAGATGAGTAGATTCACAACCCTTTCTCAGAAAATCAGGAACCAGACGCGAGAAATTGAAACCCAAGACCCAAAAAAACAATTCTTTTATGCCATGGATAGATCACGAATCAACAGAAGAAGATAAAGATAGGAGAGAGTATTTATGAATGCACCTACACACACACACACACACACACACAGAGAAGGGATTCAAGGGAAGGGAGTAAAGACTATAAAACAGGGAGGCGTACCTGTGAAGTCTAGAAGGATAGTTATGGAAGCAGCAAAAACGAAATAATAAAAATGGGTAGACACAAGTCTCTAGGGTTTTCAAGGGTCAGGATTTTGTGAAGATGCCGAAGAATTTTTTTCACAAATGAGAAGAGAGAAGGAGACGACAGATGTAGAGAGAGAAAGTAAGGAAGGTGCGGCCGTTATAGTGGGTGTAGAAGAAAGAGGTGAGAGTGAGAATATATAGTATTCAAAAGGTTCTTTGCGCCCCTCCATTTGCTGAGAATTTATGCATAAATTAGTGGGCGAAGAGCTAATAAAATACGCCAAGATTAATATATATACACACAAGAATCCCACCAGCAACAGCATCGTTGATTTCCGGAAATGCAGGTCAGAGAGAGAGGAGAAATCAATAAATATACACATTTTTGTACTACACATGAGGAGAGAGAGAGAGAGAGAGAGAGAGAGAGAGAGAGGGGTGGAGGAAGGGAGGATGACTCTGAGAGAGAGAGAGAGGGGTGGAGGAAGGGAGGATGACTCCGTCACTCTGTATTTCCTTATCTACCAGAACTCAGAAGGGTGGCAATTAAACGAGGGAATAGACCGTGGTGCAAGGCGAGAATGACAAGAAAATGGTAACCAAGCAATAAAAAATATATTATTTTTGACTTGTGTTTGACTTCGGTTAATAAAGAAAGTCCGAAATCGTTACTTGAGCCTGCACTTGGTTGAAGTTCAAACTTAGTCAATAAAGAATTACAGGTAAATCAGCCTAAGTAAGTCTTAACTGACTGATTCAATTGAGAAGGTCAATGACAGTTTCTATATTAAAAAATTAAACTTATGATCGAGGACAGTGAAATCTTTTATCATGACCAACTCAACTACCCGAAGGGTATGACTTGTGTTTGACTTAAATAAATTATAAATTATCCACAAATAATTGAGGCTCTCCTTCATAATCTTAGAAAAAATAATAATAATTTTTGGTAATTTTGTTTTTTTTTAAATAATTAAAATTATCATTTTGTATTTTTTAAGTTCTTTCAAATAGTAATAAAATAAATTTTTTAAATAAACAAAAAAGCCAAAATGTTCATTCTCATACACAATTTTTTTTTATTACAAACTAAGAAAATAAATTAAAATATTTATTCTCCTTATTTGGTTTTTTTTTTTTTTTTTTTTTTATATCATTCAACATTACAATATTAATTCATAATCCAAATTTCAGCTCTATATCATGAAATTCAAACTTACTTGCAACGAATTTTGTGGGTGGATGAGCTCAAATTACTTGAAATATTTTTAGGCTTGGTTTGGGAAGGAAAAAAGTTAAGGTGGTATTTGGTTTGATTTTTGTTTTTTATTTTCTGTTTTCTATGTTATGTTTTTTATGTTCTAAAAATTTCAAAACACGGTTAAAAAAATGTTATACTTTTCTTATTTTGAGTTAAAAATACTCAAAATAATTTTTTGCCATTTTTCATTTTATGTGTAAACTCATTTTCTGTTTTCTAAAATAAAATTTAAAAATACAAGTGACCAAATGTACTTTAACTGTTTTCCTTATTTTCAAAAGTTTAAAATGAAAAATGAGCTCAAAATAGAAAATAAAAACAAAAACTGAAAACAAAAAAATAAAAAAACAAACCAAATGAGGCCTTAAATTTTTATTATAAACTCCAAAATACTATTTATCTTTAATGATTATTGTCTCTTCTCTCTCTTTCACACTTAATGTTTGTCTTTAATGTTTATATTATTTCTCTCTCTATCTCTTCACTTTTCATCATAGTTGTTAGGTCGGGTCCGATCCTTGACCCGGTCTAAATTTTAGGTCACTGGGTCAACCTGTGAGTTTCAACTTATCGAGTTAATTAAAAGTGTATAAAAAATTCTTGATATTATATTTATATAATAATTCACAATCTATAAATTATCAAATTGATAAAATAAGAGGATCAAATATAATTATAATAGGGTAAAGTCTGTAAAATCCAAATATATAACTTCAAAATTTATAAAAATAAAAATAATAATCTTAATATATAAC
>JAVXUM010000003.1:1420840-1433783 GCA_035590655.1 Pouteria glomerata
ATATTTTAGAGCACATTTGAATTTCTATGATTGGATCAACAAATCAAAATTTGGTAAAATATTAACTTTTAATATTTATATGAAAACTAGAGTATGATCAAATCTATCGACATACTAACTTTAACACAAATAAAAAAATATGAAAAATAACTTAATAATTATTTTATGAAATTATGTAACTTTATTAAAATATTTTATAATATATTTAAAATTATATTTTATTTAAAAAAATATTATACAATTTCATGCATAACACGGATCAATATTTACTAGTGTGTGTGTATATATATATATATATATGGGCATTTGAAGAGTCCTGGGAAGGTCTCCTCTAAACAGCAATTTGAAGTAAAGTTTTTATGCACCAATAAAAATTATCTATACACGTCGTCACCATGTTAGATGAACAAAGAAAATTAAAGTTTGTAAAACAAGAAAACATCAAAGAAAATGGTTAAAGAGAGTTTCTGATCAAAGTCCTGTTGATAATAAAGTCAGAAACGATTCGAGTGTGAATGAAGAAAAATAACAAGGCTTTAGCTAATAATAATAAACGTACTTGATTTCTGCATGAAATGTTGTATTTGTAGTG
Source organism: Pouteria glomerata (assembly GCA_035590655.1). Classification (NCBI taxonomy): domain Eukaryota; kingdom Viridiplantae; phylum Streptophyta; class Magnoliopsida; order Ericales; family Sapotaceae; genus Pouteria; species Pouteria glomerata. The sequence continues at coordinate 1,421,433 of JAVXUM010000003.1, forward strand.
AGATAAAATAATTAAACACTTAAAAAAATAATTGAAAAAGTAATATTATTATATTTTCTATATGCATATATGTATTAAGTAACTTACTTTATATTTAATATCTGTCAAAAATCAATTATTGTAGTCGAAAATGTTAAAAATTAATATTGCATAGTAGTGTTCGAGAGGTTATCACGTATTTAGTTATTTTTTGTACTAACAGTTTTCAAAATAAATTTCAAGTTTTTCACTTGGTATAGAGTTGTTATTTAAGAGATGTTTAATTGGTAAAAATTTGATAAAAAAGTACAATAAAAAGTATAATATCTTGATATAAAAATAATATGTGATAAAATGTGATTAAAAAAATATAAAAAATTAATAATAGTGAATGAGTTTTAATTGATTACGGTGTGTTAAAAAGGCCTCAGCTCCTGCAAAAACTGGTCGATGTAATTATGATCCCATTTGAGGTTAGGAACAAGAAAGCCCAGACCATGGATGATTTTCTATCTTGTTAAGTTGGTATCCAATTTATGGTCTCTAATTCTCCGTATAATAAAGATTGGAGTGCTTTTCTATTCTATGCCACAATTGAGTCTTTTAAGCCCAATAACTAACACATAATTCGTCCTGGAAGTTCACCTCAAACAGTACATGAGTTGTAAGAAAATATTTTTGAAAGTGAACAATAAAAATTTGAATCTCACTAGAAATATTTACAATATTATGAATTTCTTTTCTACTTATTACTCTGACTACTATAGTGTCGATCACAGAGAGTTATCTAAAGTTGTGATAGAAACGTTTGTCAATCTTCGAAAAGTTTATAATTTTGGGTGAGTTCTCCAAGTAAATAAATAAATAATATAAAATTTATACCTATATTAGTGGACAATTCCTAATATAAAAAATACTCACAATTGGACCAAAGGGAGTAATTGTGAAATCCCATATAGACACTGAAAACAAAAATGAAAATGAAAATTGAGATTGCCATAAAATTAAAAATTAAAAAAAAAAAAAAAAAAAAAAAAAACCCTTTCTCAGGTTGACTTCTATGGACATCAACGGATTGTGGCCACATGAAGGAATTGGGCCCTGGGCTTCTCAGAAGAGAAGGGGCAAAAAGGTTCAGAAGTCAGAACCACCAGCGTCGGATAGATCTAAGATCCGACCCTGCAGGAGCTGGCTGACTCTATCGGGCAGTCTATCCTCAAAACAAAAGATGAGAATACCAAAGACGGGAGACTCTCCACCACCATAAAATCTAATCCGTCCATGGCTTCCTCATCCCTCGCCAGCTTCTTTACCTTTTTCACACCATCAAAACCACCACCGCCGCCGTTGGCGCCTCCACTACCACCTAATTCGCCGCCGCTGCACCTTTCTCTCTCCTCCGATTCTCTTCCCTCTCTCTCTTCTTCTTCTTCGAGAAACAGAGATGGTTTGGTTCCAATAGTTGCGTCCGGTGAGGGCTATCACTCCTTATCGTCGTCCAAGGATCTCATGCCCGTGGTTTGCCCCTCTCTCGCCTACTCGAACACGCTTTTCTTCAGATCGGCCTATAACGTTCAGGTCCTTGTCGACGACAACGAGCCCGAGGAGAAGCTACTAAATCGGTTCCGAAGGGAGGTGATGAAGGCCGGTGTCATCCAAGAATGCAAGCGAAGGAGGTTTTTTGAGAATAAACAGGACGAGAAGAAGCGCAAGTCCCGTGAGGCCGCCAGGCGAAATCGTCGGAGGTTAGGCTCTCTTTTCGCTGCTTGTGTGTTGTAGACTACTGATGCGTTTGGATTTTGATTAAAATGTTTTGCTTTTTGGCTTATGCTTCTTGATGAGGAACTAATTTTACTGCTACAGCCTACATCATCTTAAATTGGGGGATTACTGGGAATGTAATTACTCCTGTAGTTGTGTATACGCGAAGATGTTAGTTGAAATGCGTGTGTATATATGTAAAATTGAATGGGGAGATTTGTTTGGATGGAATGGTGGAATATCCAAACATGCCCTTAACTTGTAATTTAGGCCACTGAGTTTGTATCACATGTAAGGAATTAAAGACGCATATATGCTTTTGCATACTTCCTTGAGCTGCAATATGATGCTTTTTGTACGCATATAATGTGTTTGTATTTTGGCTAATAATTCTATATCCCCATTTCCTGGGAAATTTTATTTCTCTATTCATCCAATAGCTTGTACCCAGTATAACATTTTTATGTTATATGCTTTGTTTTGAAAACGGCTATTTACTGATTGTCAGTATATTTTTATTCTCAGACGCCCCCAATTCAGAGGTTCATCACAGGACAAGCAGGAAGTCTCCAAGACCAACGAAGAAGAGGATGAAGATAACTGGGAAATTCCCGTAGGAGACCTTCCCTATTAATGTTTTTTCACGCTCTTCCTCCTCTGTTTTTTTGTGCTCCTTTCTTTTATTCTTGAGTAAGTTTGCAGGAGAATTGTGTAAGGTTTAGTATTATGGCAAATCCATATGTAATCTTAAGTTCAATAAAATTCGCTGAAAAATTCTAAATTGATGAAAAGTTTTCTAATTTGATTCATATTTGATGAAGAGTTTTTAATTCAATAAAGTTTTCAAATTTAAAGAAGTTAAGATAACTTGAAGAAAAAAAAGATTTTGAATAATCTAAATCCTATAAGTTGTCAAATTGAAGAAGGAATATAATTTTAGTTAAAACATGACATAGAGCAAGACATGCGGAAATATTTTAGTACACCTCGCAGGTAAGGCGCGGGGAGCACGCGGCTGCGCCACATAGACACTGGAAGCTCGTTGGATGCGTGCGGGTGAGCCGCTTTTGATATACACTTGAACGAGAATTCTAGTAAGGTCCGTAAGAAGTAGGATGGAAACGCGAGGGTTCGAGCTGTATAGTTTCTTAAGCGAAATAGTTTCCTATTTTGCCAAAACTAGGGCTACCTTTGTAACTCTATATATATGTACCCAACTTTAATGAAGAAGATATATATTTTGGGGGGACATATTATAGAAATTTAGAGAGAGAGTCTTTCATTTTTAAGGATTTTCACATTCTTTCTTTAACTTTTTTCTTGTATTCTTTCTTTATTTTCTGTGTGAGGCAAAAAACTTGTTTGTAGAGCTTATTGAGTAATTCGAGTAAGATTGGCGAAAGAATTCGTGCGAAGGAATCATAGAGAATTCGAGTAGGTGAAAGGATTCGTGCGAGTGAGTCGTAAAGAATCTGAGTAAGATCTTGTAACTTGTTGATACCAAGGATTCTATAATTGAGGTTTTTCTCCCTGTGATATGATTTCTTCATTATTCTCTTGTGTTATTATTTTTTGTTTTGTGCAATTGCTTAATTTGAAGATTTTTCAATTTGTATCAGAGCAGGTCACTCTTAGTATTTGAGTGAAGATCTTGATCCAAACTAATGGATCCACCACGTGAAGGAGCCTCAAGCATGAAACCCCAATGGTTTGACGGATCAAACTATTCATACTAGAAGGTACCTATGCAAGCGTTTCTGTTAAGAATTAATTATCGTGTACAGACCTATGTGGTTCAAGGATGGGAAGAGCCTACGCATGAGATTGATGGAAGGATGGCACCAAAGCCGATTCTGACTTGGACGAGAGCAGAGCAAGAAAGTTTGGAGTGAAATTTTAAAGCCTTAGGTGCTACCGGATTTCAAGTTGCACAAGTGCTCGCAAGGCATGGCTAATTCTGCTAAATACTCATGAGGGAAACGAACAAGTCAAAACAAGCAAACTCCAGAAACTAACTTTGGAATTTGACGGCTTAAGAATGAACGACGATGAGAGATTTGATGACTTTTATGTTCGGCTCAATCATATTGTTAACTCCTGTCACAATCTTGGTGAACCTATTCCGGAGTATAAAGTGGTACGTAAAATTTTGCGTTCACTCTCTCGTTCTTTTGATTCCAAAGTTACAGCTATTGAAAAAGTTAGGGATGTAAATTCATTGAGAATAGAAGATCTTGTGGGATCACTAGAAACTTACGAGACAAACACATTTAAACCTCGGAAGACAAAGAAGGAGATTGCTTTTAAGACTGTAGAAGATGAAGATTAAGAGGAAGAATGTGATAAAGAATTGGAAGTTATGACAAAAAGATTCTTGAGTTATGTGAAGAAACAGAAAAAAGTTATGCTCAACAAAAATAATAAGAAGGAGTCAAGGTCCAAAGACAAAGGAAAGAAAATCAAGAAGCATGACAAAGAAGAAGATAAAGAAAGATAAAATATAGTGTTTTGAATGTCAAGGTTATGATTATGTTGCTTAAGAGTGTACAAACAAGAAGAAGAAAAAGAAACATGTCAAAGTTATGAATGTCACACTTGATAATAACTCCGACTCCTCAAACGACTCATCTGCATCATCTTCCTCGGATAATGAAGGTAATTTTGTCGCTTTCATGGCATCTCACACTTCCTCTGCAGGATCACCTTTTGGATCTCAAAGCGATACGGAGATGTCAAATCATGGTAATGATGATTCTAATGACGAATTCAACAATGATCTCCAAACTGCCAAAAATGCTCTTTACGCCAGTTGAAGAAACAAAAGATGAATCAACATACGAAAAATAAAAAACTAAGAAGTGAGAAAGACTCATTAAAGGTGGAAATCGAAAAACTATCCGGTAAATTGTCCTCCTTTAAAGATGAAAGTCGGTCTTATTCTCAAAATGCAAAAAAGTTCAAAGAAAAATTAGATAAGAATAAGAGAATTGAAGATTTGGAGAAAACTATTGAAGAGATTCAGATTGAAATACTTAAATTGAATAAGAAGATAAAAGATGATGCAAAGACCTTTAAAAAATTAACTATCAACTCACGTAAGATTGATGAAATTTGGAGCAAACAAAGGTTTTATAGAGACAAATTAGGCCTGAGGTACACTAGAGAGAAGAATACAACCGCATCCTCGTCATCATCAGTTTCAAAGTCTACTCCAAAATCTATTGTAGTCCACAAGAATGCAATCGCTTGTACTTATACTTCAAAGTTCATTTCAAAGCCTGTTATACCACCAAAGAGGAGTTATCAAAAATTTTAACATCATTAGTATCCTCCTCCTATGGTGAAAGGTACACAATTTTCTAATTTACAATCTTTTATACTTACTTGTCATTATTGTAGCATCAAATGTCATATACACCCTTATTGCAGCATCAAAAGTCATATACTTCCCAATTGTCAAAAACTCTATGGTATTCCCTTGAATGATTTGAAAAAATTTTTTAGAAGTCAAAACCCTAGGTTTCAAACCCTTTTTTAATTTTTTCAAAAATAATTTTAAAAATTCATGCCAATTTCAAAAACCTAAAAATTTAAATTTTGCAAAATCATGCTAGTTTTCAAATCCAAAGTATGAAAATTTTCAAAGATCAAAAATTTTAAATTTTTATGAAAGGCGTGAGAAAAATAAAAATTTTAAAAATATTATTTTTCCTAAAGTTAGAACTGTTTGGGTCAGAAAGAGTGACTTGAATGTCGTACATACCCCTAAGAATATTGAAGGGGTGAGCCTTGAAAAATAAAAGAAATTTTTTTAACTTAGGTTGCGCTTTATTGATAAATTTTTTGTCCTAGATATTTTAGAATTTTTGTACAAATTATTTTTGTTTAAAAAAAATTTTTTTTGAGTTCAAAAATTTGATTAGCTCCCTAAATTCTTTAGCACCTTTCACTTTGAATTTCTTGGGAAATCTTTAGGCATTTGTGCGCATCATTAATTTTTTTTTTTTTAAAAAGAGTTCATTATTTGTTTTGAAGATATTTTATGACTTTTATCTCCTTATATGTGCATCAATCATTTAAACAAATAATTTTTTAATGGATGAAAAATTCATATTTTCATTTAAATTGACAAGAAGTGTTTTTATGAAGTTTTTCTTAATTTTGATGTGCTTCTTTCTTCACACTTAGCTTAGTATGCATATGTCTTTCTATCTTCTTATTTATGAATCATGGATTACTGTTTGATGTGCTTAAAAAATGTTGAGGAGCCTTCATATAAAAAAAAAAAAAATGAAGAAAAAAAAAATCCTGTCTTGGAAAGGACTACCAGTGGGATTTGTAAGAGGCCCCTTAATGGCTTGTTGTTTGTTAAGGGAAAAGTTATCTGCCTATAAGCGTGTGAAAGCCACTAAGATCTCAAAAGCGATTTAAGCAAAAAAAAAAAAAAGAAAAAGAAATAAGAAATTTGGTTTTCAATTCGTTAACGCATCAAATTTAATTCGTTGATTCTATGATTTGTTTGAGGGGGAGCCTATATATATATTTTAGTCGCAATCTCACACGTGCACAAGCATTGTTTTGATTTTATGGCTTAATTCATCTTATGACAGATTTGAAAATTTATTTGAAAAGATGAATTTTAGTTCATTTAAATTTATAAGGATTGGGTGATAGATTTACATATTTGGAGATAGGTGAAGTAAAATTTCTTATTTACATATTTGGAGATAGGTGAAGTAAAATTTCTTTGATCTAATTTGTGAATTTTCCTATCTATTTTCAGTATTATTTTAAATATATTAATTTTTTTTTGTGTGCACAAAAAGTCTTAAAAGAATTTCTCAGAGAGGTTCATATGGAAGGTGTTGAATATTTTTATTCCAATATTTTTGAGTGCTTGTCAATTTATATCAAAAAAGAGGAGTAAAAAATTTTAAATTAATATTTTGTGGTCTTATGAACTTGGAACTTGAACTTGAAATTTAAATTTTAAAATTATTTTAAAATATTTGCCGTATGTTGCCTTGATGAGTTTGTTGCAAGTATGTGCAAAAATAATGGAGGCATGAATGAAATTTAACTAAAGTTTTGATATGGAATTGCCAATGGGGAGATTGTAAGGTTATTTTGTGGCAAATCCATATGCAATCTTAAATTAAATATGAATTAAAGAAGAATTGAAAGCTGATGGAAAGTTTTCTAACTGATAAAGAATTCAAATAAGAGGAAGTTTCGTAAAACCAAAGAAGTTGAGAAGAATTTTGAAATAGAGACAATTGGAAATCATTCAAAAGTCAGAAAGTTTCCAAGTTCAAGCAAAGGTAGAATTCCAGTCAAAGTTGGAGATAATATAGAACACGCAGAAATTTTCTAGTACACCTCGTAGGCAGGGCGCAGGGAACGTGCGGCTGCACCACATAGACGCTGGGAGCTCGCTGGATGCGCACGGGTGCATCGCCTTTGATAGTCACTTGAACGAGAATTCCAGTAAGGTCCGCAGGAAGCAGGATGAAAACGCGAGGGTTGGAGCTGTGTATTTTCTTAAGCGAAGTAGTTTTCTATTTTGCCAAAACTAGGGCAACCTTTATGGCTCTATATATATATGTACCCAGCCTTAATGAAGAAGATATATTTTGGCAGAACATATCATAGAGATCTAGAGATAGAGTCTTTCATTCTTAAGAGTTTTCACGTTCTTTCTCTAACTTTTTCTTGTATTCTTTCTTTATTTTCTGTGTGAGACAGAAAACCTATTTATAGGGTTCATTGAGTGATTCGAGCAAGATTGGTGAAAGAATTCGTGCAGAGGAGTCGTAGAGAATTCGAGTAGATGAAAGAATTCGTGCGAGTGAGTGGTAGAAAATCTAAGTAGGATCCTGCAACCCGTTGATAGTAGGGATTCTGTAATTGATGTTTTTCTTCCTGTGATAAGGTTTCCCCATTATTCTCTGGTGTTATTATTTTTTGCTTCCATTGAATTATGTGAAAAATTTTTCCAGAAGCCAAAACCCTAGGTTTCAACAATTTTGTAATTGTTTTAAAAATAATTTTAAAAATTCACGCCAATTTCAAAAACCTAAAAATTTGATTTTTTGAAAACCAAAATATGATGAGTTTTTAATGAAAAAGATTTCAAACCAAAGGCGTGAGAAAAATAAAAATTTTTTCAAAACTATTTTTTCTAAAATTAAGGCTATTTCGGTTAGAAAAAGTGACTTGAATGTTGTACACACCCCTAGGAATATTGAAGGGGTGAGCCTTAAGAAATAGAAGATTTTTTTCGTAAGCTAGGCTGTACTTCACTGATAAATTTTTTATCCTAGATACTTCTGAATTTTTGTATAATTTTTTTTTTTATTTAAAAAAAAAGTAAGGTTTAAAAATTTGATTCGCTCCTTAAATCCTTTAGTGACTTTCACTTTGAATCTCCTAGGAAATCTTTAAGCATTTGTGCGCATCCCTAATTTTTTTTAAAAAAATATATTTCATTATTTGTTTTGAATATATTTTATAATTTCTATTCCCCTATACGTGCATCAATCATTCAAACAAATAAATTTTTATTGGATTAAAAATTCGTATTTTCATATAAATTGAAGAGAAGTGTTTTGATGAACTTTCCTATAATTTTGATGTGCTTCTCTCTTTACATTTTACTTAGTATGCATATATCTTTCTATCTTCTTATCTGTGAATCATGGATTATTGTTTGATGCATTTAAAAAATGTTAAGGAGCCTACACGTAAAGAAAAATAAAAAAAAATAAAAAAAATCATGTCTTAGAAAAGGCTACTGGTGGGATTTGTGAGAAACCCTAATGACTTGTTGTTTGTTAAGGGAAAAGCTACCTACTCATAAGTGTGAGAAAACCGCTAAGACCTCAAAGGGATTTAAGCGAAAAAAAAAAACAAAAGAAAGAAAAAAAAAAAGGGAAGAAGAAGAACAAATTTGGCTCTCAATTCATTTGGTGCATCAAATTTAATTCGTTGATTCTATGATTTGTTTGAGGGGGAGCCTATATGTATATTTTAGTTATAATCTCACACGCACACAAGCATTGTTTCGATTTTATGGCTTAATTCATCTTATGATGCAATTTTAAAAATTTATTTGGAAAGATAAATTTTAGTTCATTTAAATTTATAAGGATTGGGTGACAGATTTACATATTTGGAGATAGGTGAAGTAAAATTTCTTTGATCCAATTTGTGAACTTTCCTATCTATTTTTACTATGATTTTAAATATTCAAAATTTAGAATGAGGCAATTGAGCAACACAAACACAAATTTGGTGCCATTGTTGGGGATCTTTTAGAAGCAATGGTGTCTTGAATCTATGGAGTGACTGGCTATAATGCTCAACACTATTTTCATCGACAAAGCTACTCAAATCTTTAGGTAACTTTGTTCCATCTCTTTTCATATTTTTTTTATAGATATTAATTATTAGTTTAGAATAGAATTTCAAAATCAAATCTCTGAATTTCTAATTTTGTGTGCTACAATATGTTAGAGAAGAATAGGGTTGTCTTCTTTGTGAATTGGTGAATAATTGTGAAGTTGGGAGTTATTTCTACCTGAATTATTAGAATTAATTCTGAATTGTGTATTCCATCATCTCTTGCTGAATTAATTGAATCTACATCATCAACTACATCATTTGAATTTTTTGTTGCATACATGGACATACCACCACCACACTTACTTTGCCAGAAGGACGTGTTTAAAGAGAAAATGATCAAAACATTCTTAGGCCTTTCTGTGAGTATCTTCATCCAATTAGATAAACCACACCATCTTGCATTATACTTCCAATTGGGCATCAAAATTTTAATTTCAAACCTGGTACAATTTACCTTTTGCCTACTTTTCGTAGCATAGACTCAGAGAATCCTTATAAACATGTGAAAGAATTTGAAGATGCTTAGGGAACATGTATGGACAGAGATGCTAATGAGGATACGGTTCGTCTCAAGTTGTTTCCATTTTCATTGAAAGATAAAACAAAAATGTGGTTGAATTCACTGGAGCCTAAATCAATAAGAACTTGGAGATATGCAAACTGAGTTTTTAAAAAAGTATTTTCCTTCTAATAAAATAGTGATTCTTTAGCAAAAAGTAATGAATTTTGCGTGTAGTTCTAATGAAACATTTGCATAAGCATGGGAAAGGTTTAGGGGGTTGTTGTAAGCTTGTCCTCAATATGGATTTAAGTATTGGAGAATAGTTAATTTCTTTCAGAATGTATTAACTTCTAACTTGAAAATACTTGTTGTAACAATAGTTTTATGATAAAACTGCTAAAGAGGCTTTGTATTTCTTTAATTCACTAACTAAAAATACTAAGCAATGTGAGGTAGTCTCCCCATATCTTTTTGAATTTTCTAATAGTTCAAATGCTCGAGGTAAGCTCCATATCAGTTAAACAGATGATCTTGGAGCTTGGCTAACTACTTTTTTTAGGAAAGCTGAGTTATTAGAGCAAAAAAAAAAAATAATTAACAAAGGAGAATTAAGCAAGCTGTATGACGTGTGAAACTTCAGATCATAGGATAGATGATTATCCTACACTTTCAACTTTTAAGAAGGTTTTTCATGGTCAAGTAAATCCAACACCAGCTATAAAACCTTTCAATCCAAAATTAGGGGGTGAACACATATGTCCAAGGAAATAACCCCTATTCAAACATTTATAATCTTGACTATAGAAACCATCTTAATCTTTCTTGGAGAACTGAGGCACAAAATCAGCAATATCAGCGTCAACAACCACTTCCATCTTAACATTTTCCTTCTCAACCAATTCAACCTTAGCCAAATCTCAGTTCTTATCTATCACAGCACAAGGGATCATTAGAAGATAGCTTACAACAATTTATGCAAGGGCAGATTGGAAACAGCAATCAAGTTTCAAAGTTCCATGAGCAAACAAGTAGAGCAATGGAAGATATTCAAAGCTAATTAACCAAGTTTACTCAAGCTTTAACTTTTAAGGAGATAGAAAAGCTTCTATCTCAGCTCAAACTAATTCTTATAGGCCAGATGCATCTAAGTGAATCATTATCATCTGGTACTAATGGAAATCTAGAGCATGCACAAGCTGTAACAACTTTGAGTTGAAAAAAAATTGAGAAGCCTGAATATGTGCCACCCAAAGAATAAAATGATAAAGAAATGCAAAATAGTGAAAAAGAACTTGAAGATAGCAAACTGGATAGCAAAGAATTATCTAAGCCAAAAGATGATCTTAGCAACTGTAAGCAGGAAATCAAAAATTAGAAAGAAGAAAAGGTAAATTCTAAGAATAAAAATGAATTTTCTAAAAGTAAAAATAAAATTTTGATGAAAATTAGATTGAAAATAGTGAAAAAATTTCTAAAAATAAAAAGAATTCAAAAGACAACCAGATAGATAGATTTGAAATTTTTTTCAAAACTTCATTTTCCTCAAAGATTAAACAAAATCCTTCATATGGAAAATTGTTGAAAGATTTTTGTATAGTGAAAAGGAAAATGAATTTGAAGGAAAGAACATTTTTAACTAAACAAGTGAGCTTCATTTTGTAATTTAAAACTCCACCCAAATATAAAGATCCAAGTTGTCCCACAATTGCGTGTATAATTAAGAATCAAAGGTTGGATGAAGCTTTGTGGATTTGGGTGTAAGTGTTAATCTCCTACCATTCACTCTATACCCATAACTTGGGTTATGTGAACTTAGACCCACTAGAGTGACTACACTAGAGTGACCCACTAGGTGAAAATGGTCTGAATGATCCACTTAAAACTTGATTGTTGTTTCCAATCTGACAGGTCAGTTAAGGTCCCTAGAGGTGTTGCTGAGAATGTGTTAATTCAAGTGGATTATTTCTATCCATTTAAGGTTTTCAACTTGTTATACCAGTCATTCGAGGAAGACCATTTTCGGCCACTTCAAATGCTCTAATCAATTATAAAACTAGAGTCATTAAGTTTTCTTTTGGCAATATGACCATTGAGAAAAACATTTTCAAAATAACCAAATAGCCTAGTGATTATAAGGAGTCATAGAAAGTTGATTTGATTCAGACTATTACTCAAGAGCACTTTGATAGAGAGTATTTAAATGACCCATTAGAGAGAGCCTTAGTGAATAGTGAGCAAGTTGCTTTTCTAGCTAATTAAAAATTGAAGAATTCTGGTGAAGGAGGATTTGAGGGAATTTCAAGTTCTGTGATGTTAGTGAATCAGTGCAGACCTAGTTTTGAACCATTAGAGCTACCAGTAATCAAGCCTCAATCATCCTTTGAGAAGCCACCGGTACCTAAGAGAAAACCTTTGCCTACTGACCTGAAATATATATTTTTAGGTGAGGTTGAGTCCTATCAAGCTGTCATCTCATCTTAGCTAAATTCAAACCAAGAGACCAGATTTGTAGATGTCTTGAAGAGGCATAAAAGAGCACTAGGCTGGACCATAGCAGACCTGTAAAGAATTAGCCCTCTCATTTACATACATAGGATATTTTTAGATGATGATGCTTGATGAAGAACTACCATCACTACCTAGCTATCGAGGACCCATTACAAGAGCCAAGGCGAGGGAGCTCCAGAGCCTAATCATGGATGTAA
>JAVXUM010000003.1:1504971-1519471 GCA_035590655.1 Pouteria glomerata
AACAAATACTGGTATTTTATATAGTGCCCTCAAATTAGGAGCAGTTATTTCTGTTACTGCCACTACAAGTGATGTTGGTTACAACTTTGCCCCATTTTCTGTGGCAGCTAGGTTTGGTGGACCAGGGCAGGTAGTGCACTTCATTTTACAGTGCCTCTCTCCACCCTTGGATTAGACTAGTATACAATCCAATAACGGGAAGGAGCACTGCAGGGTGAAATACTGTGGGAACCCCACACCCAGTTTTGCTATGGTTAATAAGTATTAAAAAGCTCAAAGACCAGCATTGGAATGAGGAGAAAAAATGCAAGGCAAGAACACAAGTGCAACGCATGTGTGCGGGCACTTGCAGATGAGAACGAGGTAGCCTAGCATTTTGCATATTGATAACAAGTTGGAGAGTAGAACCCAGAAGAGTGAGTTGGGGTTATCTGCCGGTGTGAAACGAGACAAATTGTGTAATAGTGTTGTGGAGTTCTTGTTGGCATGCAACTCCTAAAGAAAGGGAGCGATTTGAATGGCCAATCGTTGTCACAAAAGAAAAACTCATATGTTATCACCGAAGAATTGAGACTTGTTCTGAATTTCGAGGATTTACCTAGATGTTAGTATGAAACGCACTTCGTGATTGATGTTGTAGAAACTTTTGGTTAAGTATTCCGATTTGAAAATTTTTTAGTTTATTCGAGTTGGTCTTGAGATTGAACAAGTTGACCTAGCACAGGCCCGAAAGATTAAAAAATATATTTTTTACACATTTTACTTATTAAAAAAATTAAGTTTTTATATCAAAATTTAAAAAAGATTTATTTTAGGACAAAACTTTTGGTTTTATAATTTTGTAAATTAATTTTTACTAAAAAAATAATTAACTTTTTTTTATAAATAAATGCGATTATCTTGGTGAGCCTGAGAATTGAACCTAGACTTGATTTTTTTTAGTTCCGATCTTACTGAAATTTCATACTACAAAGATGGTCCTCATTTTATGAAATAGAAAAATTGAGAGTTGGCTGAAACATTAGAATATCAACTTCTTAGACCAGGAGGAGGAGGTCCCAAATCCTAATCTCCACAAATCATTATTTGTAATATTACTTTCACTTTCTTCCAGTTGAACTTAAAACGTCAACCTTACCTCAAATCATTTTTTTTTTCCTTCCCCAGTCTTTATTGTCGAATTCTCCTTCACTTCCTTCAATTTTTAACCATTTCACTCTTGCCCCATTTCTACCTTGTTGACAGATAATCGTCTTTCTTCAATTTATCTAGTTAGGGAGACATCTGGTCATCTCATTTCACTTTTCTTCACAGTCCTCGAATCAGTGCTTCACCATTTCCTATCACTTTCCTTCAATCTCAAATCACTTCATCCCCACTCATTTTCCATTTCTACCTGATACATGTTGGCATGTAGTCTTCATCTCCCCTCATTAATTTCTTACCTTCCTCTAGAGAGACATCTGACCTCATGATTTCACTTGATTGGAATCATTCCATCTCCATCATTCTCAACCATTCTGATCTTTCGCTCTCAAATTTACTTCCTACATCTCCGCCATCCCCACCTCATTTTCCTCATTCTTTCTCCCACCCATTTCCCTTCACTATCAATTCATCTCTTCACCGCCATCCATTTTGCATCCCTACCTGATGCATGTCGACATGTTCTGTTTATTTTAATAGAAAATATTTTTAAGAAAGCACTTTTACTCGTTCTTTAAGAATGCTTTTTTTTTTTTTTTTAAATATAAATAAATATATTTTTCAAAAAATATTTTACATTGAAAAAACCGGAAACACAATCTTCATCTTTTTCCTTTCTCATTTCACCATTTTTCTTCACTCTCAAATCATTCCTCCTTCAGTATATGTACCTCGACCCATTTCTACCCAGTCTATACATGTTTGGCATGTGTTATTCGGCTTCCTCCCGGGGAGACGTGTGATCTCATGTCACTATTCTTCACTCTCCTCAAATCACTTCATCATCCCCACCACTTTTTTCTTCACTCGACTCACTTCATCCTTAGAGATGCCCTATCCATTTCTCTACTGCCTGGTACATATAAACATTTTCTACTGGAAAATTTTACCATAATGGTGTTGGATGCTTACGAGCCTATTATTTTAAAAAATATAAAGTTATTAATTAAGATAACTTTTTATTATACTTATTCATTGCCAAATTATTATGGAAAAAGTTTTTGATAAATTTTTTAGTCTCTTTATCAAATGATGGCACTGCCTCTCTTTGCCCCAGAATCATTTAACTTATTTGTAGATATTCTCCGTCTCAACTGTTCCTTCACACGGTATATTCTACATTGGGTAATTAAAGACCCTGCTAAGCTCCACTTGACAGGACACTTGTGCATGCAGCTAGCTAGTCTGATTACTTGTGGAAAATTTAGGTTAGAACAAACTAGGAGAAATTTGTTGAGAATGCGTTTGAAATTAAGAATTAAAAAGGCACTATTAAATAATGAAAAATAATACATATATATATATATTGCCAAAACTTTTTTTTACCAGAATTTATTATTAAAATGATGTGATCATAGTATTTTTTGTCATAAATTAATAAACATGTTAATGGTTTATCTTAATTTTCCTTTTTAGAAATAATAAGTTGATAAATTGATGCATCATTCTAGCCACAAATTTTGATAATAAATTTTGGCATATTATTTAACTTGAGATTATTAGTTTACACCTAATCAACTTTATATGCAGTGTTAAGCCAACTCCACAACCACCAAAAGGGTCCCCTCTTGCGCACCAATTAAGACGCGGAAAGAGCTCTCCACGGTCAGTAAATTGAAACTAAAGTTAATGTCTCAAACGAACTATAGCTTATTTTTATGGATAAATTAATTAATGAGTCTAATGACTATGAAATTCTTTTCTTCATATAAATTCATTCCCCATTTGAAGTTCGGCCTAACGCCTTTGAGAGGAGGCCCATATACGGGAAACATAATTAATTTACCTCGGTTGGTCTGTTTTTTTATATGTGTTCGTAACTAAGTATTGGGTTTGATAAACAATTTCAACTGTTAATAAACCCTTATTCCATGAGGATTGAGCACCATATATTCCAAGAATGTGTATCTATACTAAAATCTCATTGTATTAAAAATCTCACAAAACAATCTTTTCACTCTTTCTTGTGTTAAATTAAAAAGAGTTACAATTGAATCTATTCAACTCAAGACGAGTAACAAAAAAAAAAAAAAATTTTAATCCATCAGTGATCAATTTCCTTCCAAATTAACCGTGGTCAAATAATTAGCAAAACCTGCTTTTGCCATTGCTCAACTTAGCGGCGGAGGTAGCGGCTGCCGGCGGTATCTCAAAATGCCATAGCCTCCCCACCGCATTCACTCGATACTTGTCACACAAGAACTCCTTGGCAAACATCTTCTCGACCTTCCTATTCACGTCGTGAAGGATAACATGCGTCACCCCCGGTTTCACTCTGGCCCTCGCCATCACCGCGGCCGAGAATATGGCCCCCATCCTCCCCGGTGCCTCCGCGAAGTAACCCCTCGGGGCGTCGATCATTATCACGTCCCACTGCTTGTCGTACACGTCATCCGGCAGTCTGCTAAGCGCTAACTTGCACCGGGTGTTACCGCGGAGGTAGACATCTGGAGGTAAGCAGCTGGGTTGGAAGCGGTAGGAGGAGAGGAGGTTGTCGGCTTCATAGAGGTGGGTTTCGTAATGGACGTCGTGAACGCGCAGGCTGGGGGCGTCCTTGAGGATTCGCTGGACCCATCTGAGGTCTTCCTCGAGGAAAAGGGTGGTGCCACGTGGGTTGAAGGAGGACCACATGAGGGAGTCGTGGCCGAGGCCGAAGACGAGGAAGTTGCAGGGGGAGAGAGTCTTGAGGACGTCGAAGGTCACTTTGATCTCACCCCGGGATTGCTGTGGGATCACCGTGGAGGTGGCGTAATGGAGGATTGAGTTGAGCTGGACCGGAGTTGCCTCGCCGGCCGCTCTAGAGCCGTCGAAGAAGGAGGTCGTGCCGGTGGCGGCGGTCCGAGTCAAGATGGTGATCATGACTGCACCGGTGACTACGACGGCGATGATGAATGTGATGAAGAATGTCTTCCCCATAACCAGATTTCGATTCTTCGTCATTTCCCTTCCGAGGATATCAAAATTCTGGGGTCAGTCCTTGTTTGGGTTGCCTGTGAAACTTTTGAAGAAAAAAATGGGTTCTCCTTTATCGAGTATAAGCTCAAGCTCAATGCTGCTGGCTAATTGCTTGAATAGAAGCACTCTTTACCCACCGTCTCACAAAAAATAAAAAATAAATAAATAAATAAAATGGCCACGTTTCACTGGTTCAACGAGGGTTTGCCATGTGTTAGACTCATATAAGCTTCCAACGAAAATGCGGGAAATTCCGGGAGAATAGTTTCTCATCTATGTAATACAATTTATCTATGTATATACCTAGGGGGTGTTTGGTGCTTAATTTTTATTAATTTGGCCTGCACAGACCCGGTAACTCTTCAGTGCGCCTGGTGCGTTTGAGACTTTTTTTTTTTCCCCTTATTTTTTCCTATTGGCCCATGGATATTTATTGAATAAAATATTGTTTTAATTTATTTAACTAAATACTATTAAAATATATTAATATAAACACATTCTCAGAAAAAAAAAATTGGTTAGAAAAAGCATTCCCCAAATATGTTTATATTAAATGTAAATTAAAAAATGTGTGACAAAGTTAGAGCTATTTATCTAGCCAATTTATGGTGCAATAAATATGTAGAATGGATAAGAAAGAAAAAAAAATAAAAATTTATCAATCCTAATGATGAGGTTTTCCATCACAAATGTAAATGTTCATTGAGGGGGGCGCGTTCTTTTGTAATAACTCCTGTCAATAGTTTTAAGAAAAAATTTAATATATTATGTTCGGTAACAAAAATTGCTATCGAGTATACTCACTACGTCCACTGAAAGTGAAAGAATTTTAATCTGCAAGACAACGCAAATCAAAAAATTGGGCCAGGGAGGGTCTCGACTACAACCTCTCTTATGCTTAAGTTAGTGTTTGCTCCAGAGAATTGAAAAAAGAATGGTCAATTCAGTGAGTAATAGTAAGTGTACCTAAATTTATGATTGAGTGTGGTATGTATAGTAAGAAAGATGCAAATAAAATAACATTATTTCGTAAATAAGTAATCATTCATTCTCAATTTAGTTGCTTGGCACAAGTATTCACTTTTCTTTTATTTAATATAAGTCATGCAGCATTAAATAACAATAAGGTGGTGATGGACTTTGGAGGCTTATTCAAATAAGTGGGATGTCCAAATATCACATCATTATGCCATGTGTATGAGAAAAGGAATGAGACCGAAATTTCTAATTATAAATGAACTAAAGTATTTAAAATGAACTGAATTTATTATTATATGCTTTTATTATGTGTGGGGCCTAATATTTGTAGTCAGTGAGGTGTTAAATTCCTTACTCTTTTGATCGGCATACTCTTTTGCTCGGCAATTGCTATTTGAGAAACTACCACGTGTCTTTCTTAGGTGACTGTCACGTGTTATGGTACTCTTTGTACCAACATATTGGGGGTGTTTGGTGTGATGAAAAATAACGAAAAATAATAAAAAACGTGGTTTGAGTGATATTTAAGTGTTTGATGACAAACCACGTTTTTCAGAGATGAATAGTGAAAAATATTGACTTTTGCAGAGAAATCTGTCGGAACGGTTTTCAAATTTCTTCAAAAAATATTGACATTGGATCTTGTTTGGTAGCTTAGATAACGGTGGTCACATTAAAAAAAAAAATTATAGCTATTTGATTAATCGAACTCAAGTTATGTAATTTTTCTAGAATTGTAATAGGTGTGAATGTATAAAAACTGTTAGAGAAATTTAGAGATTTTGAGAGTTTTTCAGAATTTTTCAAAGATATTCATCACACTAAACGACCCTATTATTAGAAATTCTCTTACCAAGTTCATTAAGATAATGATGTCAAAAGGCTTTTTGTGTAATTAAATATATGTTAGTGAATTATTAATTTAAAAATAATAAGTTCTTAAATATTTACATTATTACGATATTAAGAGTTTATTTGGTAAAAATTAAAAATCTATTGTTTTTAATTTTTTTACAAATTGAGATTTAAAAATTTAATTTTACTCTATCCAGGCACGAAAACTAAATGTACTCAGCAGTGTATGTATATTTCTAGGTTTGCTACCAAACAAACCCTAAATCATAATAGAATATAATTACTTTGATTTTAAATTGAATAATTTATTTCTTGTGGGGCGCCAATCTTCTCCTATTTATGCTTAGCCTCAACACCATGGTTATCAAATTTAAATTGCGAGTACGAAGTAAAAATAATTATTGTCCACTTTTGTAACTTATATATGTTGCTATCGTTAGCTTCAATTATTCATTTGTATAAATTTTACTTTGACGGTAGATATACAAACGGTATTGATTACTTAATTCGATTTTAACTATAAAATTGCTTGCGTTTTAATAATTAAACTCCATCTAAGATGATTTCTCACACTAAATTTTGAAATCCAATACCGTATGTTGAATTTTTCTAATATTTGTTTTCTTTCGTTAAATTTGATAAACATAAAATGAATAAAAATATAATTTTATATTATTATAAAAGAAAAAATTGAATTGTTGTTGTGCCACCATTTTTCAGTGATTTAAATATTCCTTTCTTTTTAACTTTTTACTCCCCTCTTAAATCATTAATCATAAATTATATATCTATATATATTTTTAAAATTAGTTAGAAGATGAACAACACGATTATTCTCTAGACAAGTTTCACGCAGCGAGTTGGTCGGGCAGGAGCTCCTCTAATTTTCAGGTCACGAGTTCGATCCTCCGCAAAGAAGATTGCTTAGTGGCCCTCTCGGTTGAACCGGTCAGCTGAGACTTGCCTAAGCTGATTTACTCTTTGCTGTTTTTTATCGGCTAGGACCATAGGGACAAGTTTCACCCAGTGCACACCTCTAGGTAGTGGCTGCGGGCTTCCTCGCTTAACAGAAGTTTCAGGCTTCCACTAGTGATATAAGAGAAATGTATTTTTTTTTTTTTTTTTTGGTGCATATCTACAATATAAAGGCTCTGTTTGGTTTACTATAAATATCTGAAATTTTCTGAAAATTTCTAAAAAATTTTAAAAGTTATTCACTTTTTATCTTAGAAAAACTCTAAAAGTCATTCACTTTTTTATCTTATTGTACGAATTACGAATTTATAACTTATCTCATTTTATCTCACTGTTTATCACTCCAAACACACTGATAATATCGCTCATAAAATTATGATTAAAAATTAATAAGCTCATGAGTTTTAAATTTGTAAAGGCCCTTTATTTAAATAAAAAATACAACCCAATTAGTGCAAAAGTGAACAAATTAATCCTTTATGTATGATTTATGTTGAAGTGATCCCAGCGGTTTTTTCACCTAAATTAATTGTCATAATTCAAAATTTAAATAACTTAAAAATAATAACACTTTATTCCCTTTAAGGATGATCCAAAAACCCATGAACTTGTATGGTTTAACCACTAACACATATTCTTTTTGTAATTTGAAATAAAGTGTTAAATTAATTAAATTTGTTAAAGTTAACTAAATTCATGTTTCTTGAGCCATTGAAACTAATAGGTAATTGTGTAAAAAAAAATTCTTAATAAAAATAAATACAAAATTATCTATGAGTTTTTTATTAGATATAGTTAAAAATGGAAAAGAAAATTAAGGTAAAAATTGGTATAAATATATTTTTATCTATTAATTTTTTAAGGCACTATTTTTTCTCCCATCAATTTTGGCTCACGAAACACAAAATTAATTAAATTTAATAGATTTTATTACTTTTACATTTTAATTTAATTAAATTTTTAAATCAATGTATTATATCTTTTTAGGTCAAATCTCAATAGTAAAATGTAATTACCCTTTTAATTATTCAGGCTAACCCTTTGTATATGCGTTTTTAATTATTTAGCGACAGGGTGACTTCACTCCATACATTTCCAACCCCGAAGGATAAGGCAGTTTCAACTTTTATTATTTCTCCCTCCCTCAGTCCCAACCTCACGGTCGCGAATCGTACACGCTGCGTTCCTTGAGGGTAAGCACAACAAACCCTAGCATCGTCAAATTATCTCTATGAGTACGTGTATAAACATATACGTGTATGCGCTTTTACATTCAATTTGTGTTTTCGATTTGTGGATTGGTTGCAGAGTAATGGCGGCGACGACTATGAGTTTCAATTTAGTCGGGGCTTTTCGAGGGCTATCGCTATCTTCAAGCTCGTCATCATCTTTATTCAAAGGAGACTTTGGATCAATAGATGTGGGGCACAAGGTATCGGTCTTTTTTCCGTTGAAATTTCCATTCACGATCGAGTCCGCGCACAAGAAAGGAGCAGGAAGTACTAAAAACGGTCGAGATTCGAGAGGAAAGAGGCTTGGCGTTAAGATTTTTGGCGATCAAGTTGCCAAGCCCGGCGCAATCATAATCCGGCAACGCGGAACTAAGGTGCAAACTCTTATTCTCTCTGTCTCCACATTATTATTCAATTAATTTTGTGAGATGAGGTATATGAGATTGATACTGATACTCGATTGCAATTCTTCTGTTTTGTTTATATTGTTGTATTTCTATGCTTCCAAATTGTTTATATTAGCGCATAAACAAAGACCTTACTGGTTAATCTGTCCTGAGACGCCAACTGTCGTTTGCCTATTGTTGATTAGGGCTCATTTGCCTTTAACATGAACGAAATCAAATTTTCCTTCTAGTTTACTACATGGTTTATGTGGCTTCATTACGTACTGATCTAGGTTTCTCCTATTCATTTATTCTCTTTTTGGTTAATGGTTTTGGTGAGCAAGAGGGAAGGAAATTGCACAGGAAATTACTTCTTTGTCTAGTTTGCATGGATAGCAGGGACTACAATAAAACATGGTGAATGTTGAGAGAAATTTTACATTTAGGTATCATTTTCCTTCTATTGTTTGTAAGTGATCACTACTTTATAGGCACGTCGAAGAGAAAATTCGAAGGGAAAAAGGCTATCATTTTCCTTATTCCTTTTCTTTTCTTTTCCAAATCCACTAGACATCATATTAGTTTTAGGTTACTATCAACTCTATTGGGTAAGTTAAAAATCCAACATCTTTTGTCTTTTTTGGATTATTTATTCTTCTTGTTGTACATGATAATGTTATTCTTCCATTATTGGTGGAGCCTGGCTCTCACAACGAGGGCTGTGGAAATAATCTGCCTGGAAGGATAAGAATAAGTGAAAACAAGTTAATGTTGAATTTTAGAAGTTTAAAAGTTCTATCAATGAATTGCTTTATTATGGTTCCTATCACATGGACATCTAGGAGGATTTCCAGATTATTTTGTAGTATGTTCCTCAAGTTATTTATAATTCTAGAATGTGAAATTTGAAGAAATCTGACCTGAATCTAATGTCTATGATTTTCAATATTCATTGTGCATCTTATAGCCACTACTTTGACCGACAATGAAAAACTAAGCTAATGTCATTAATCAAAAGTTCAACACTATGCTTCCGTCAACTATCCCATAGTGGCATTGGGGTAGTGCATTATTCATTAACAAAAAAAGGTTGGAATGTTCTTATCCAATAACATGAGTTTTCTCCCTTTTTATTAATAAAAGAATATTAAGAGAAAGTACTAAGGAGATGCAACCTATGTACAAGAGAGAAGACTTTAAGCTTAATACACTTGCATATAGTCAACAAAATTGACAAATTGATTCAAATTAGGTCCAAACCACTAGTTAACCAACTATATGTTACGTGGCCAAAATGAAGAAGGGTAGAGAAGAGGTGCAGAAGGGTAGTGAGGGAGCTGTGAGTTCATCTAGTGAGCAGGAGCGATACAGCTATAAGCAATGGGAGCTAAAGTCTTCTAGAAGTTTGAAGCAACCAAGAAGCCAAATGTGTAGAGTCAACCAGATGGAATCATGCCATGAAATAGTTATTGGGCTGAGGAAGTGGCTTTAATTGATTGAGGCCAATTTTATAAATATTGGCTTCTCATCGTATGGCCCAAATCTACACTGTCCAACTCGACCATGATCAGTAAGCCCAAAGTAAATCTGTTAGGCAGTTAGTTATCCCAAACTATACAAATACAAGTTGTAAACCGCAATGAAAGGTATGAAAGAAATAGAAAGTTTTTTTTAGAGGCATTCTCTATGATACTAATTCCCTTGAATGTGATCAATCAATTTTCTTCCATTTTCTCACTTGCCAATAACTGAGACCAAGTTATTAACACTATATGGTAAAATAGAGCCACTTAGGTATGGAAGAGAGCCACTATGAAGAAGTTCTGGGAGTTACGAAGGAAGCGTCGAGCTCCTATGGGTTGAGAACAGAAAGTGAACTCTCTGAGATCTAATCTCCCATTGTTCCTCAATAGCTTATTAGCAAAGCGGTCGTGGCGTAGCTCCAAAATGAGAGTTCGATAGAATATAAAATAAGGATATAAAAACAAAAATCAATCCCAACAGAAAGGCAATATAAATTGTATTGAGAAGTAATATCACTCCTAGACTTCCTAATATAAGACCTAATCCCAGGAAGACTGAAAGAAATTTGTGTATTAGTCCAGTAAATCCATTCTATGTAAAATAATTAAAAAATCAAACTATCATGACCTGACCAGAATAGAAGGGGGGGCTCGTCGAGAAGAAGATTGTACCATGAGAGAAGCAAGGAGGTTAACCTCTTTCAAATATACAATATGGATTTTGGCAATGTGATGTAGTTGAACTCTTATGTCGATCTGAATAAATCATCCTTTCTACGAAGGTAAATCTTTGTTTGTTAGGCAAGAGGATTGCATGTTACAAATTCTATCTTGATAGGACATGTATTTCTATTACTATGAAATTTATAAATGAAGTAGCTAATGGTGGGGCTACCATTATCCTTTTTGTATTGAAGCATCTTGTATGTGTTCCTGAGAAAAGGAGTTTGTCTATTTTTCAGGGTCTCAAAGAATCTTGAAAACACATAAGAACTCTTGACCCGTTTGCCAAGTAGAGTCTCACGAAATCTTCCCTCTTTACCTTCAATTACATCTTAAAACGACTTGTAAACTTTATTATGACAGTCTTTTATTAGTTGTCCACAGATTCCATTATCAAGAAGTGTATTTCTCTCTTCTAATGTGCCAAGGCAAATAAAAAGGAGGCAACTTCCATTCTTCAATTCCCACCTGATCTCTCCTTCAACTTAGATACTACATTGGAACACCTACCATAGCAAAAAGATGGTAAGAATAAGTGACAACTTCCACTCACTACAAAAAAGAGCAAATATGACACAGGCACCCTATTACTACACAAGCCAACACCTATTGACTAGAAAAAGCATTCTTTTTAACTAGATTATTAATAGGAAGATCATATCAAACTGTACACCACATAAAGTAGGCGACATTCTAGGGTACACCCCTTGGACCCTGTCCAAGACCTATCGGTCTACCCACTAAGGGTAACCGGAAAGATTTCACCTAAAAAAATTGATATGATGGCACAACCCATTAAAACGAGTCTTGCTTCTCATTTCCTAATGGGATAGAGAATTTTTCATGCAAGATCTAAGTCTCAATCTCTCGTTCATGCAAGAGTCTTCTCATATGTCCCATACCTCCTGAGCATTATCCAACTTCAGATGGTCTTCCACTGATGCATTCTTGTCAATTGATGCAGAATATATTAGCTGAATCATGTTCCAACCAAAGATCATGACACAAAGATGCTGTTAGAATTTCTCCCTATCTCCCTTTTCAACCATCAACCTAATACAACTTACAAAATCATTCCACAACATTCAAATTCCTTACCATAAATCACAATCATGTGGCAATGAAATCTCATGTGTGGTCTATCCCCCCATCAACAGCCATGCTTTTTTCCGTGTCCAACATTTCTCTTGCTCTCAAGGCTTCGTACAAAATCTCTAACCTCCTAATGGCAAGCTCCCTCCTCGTAATTGGCATCCACACTCACCGTGTTTCAATCAATCAAGTGGCACTTGAACTTTCTCCTTTGTCCTCCATGAAATTGAAATTATATCTTCTTAAGTTTGTCCACCACCAACTCTGAAATAGGACATAGAGTGGATTGATGTGTACTCTTGATGAGAGTAATTTCTCTCTCTTTTAAGAGGAATTATCCATTCCACCCTGCCATCCACTTTTGAAATATCTCTCTAGGATTTAATTTCACGTTTTCATTAACCTGGAGTAGACACCAACAGCTAGCCAAGGTATGTAACTGGCAAGGAACCCATACCTCTTCCAAGAATAAAAGTCAAGGCATGCTTAATAGGCGCCTTATCCATAAATTTGACTGAGAGGGTTCAAGATATAATTTTCTATAATTTGAGAGGGCCAATACACTAATTTATACCACTGGCCTTTTCTCTCAGACTCTCATCCATTAAGAAGTTTGTGAAAGTTTTAAATTACTAAGCAGGGACAAAGCTCCAGGTCCAGATGGGATGGCTATGGCTTTCTTTTCTGAGTGATGGATACAATAAAAGATTCAAGTGTTGTAGATTTTGCAGAATTTCATGAGAAAGGTGAATTTGTTAGAGGCCTTAATGCCTCTTTTGTTTCATTGATTCTTAAAAAGAATAGAGCCAAAGTTATTCAAGATTTCATACCAATCAGTTTAGTGTGAACTATAAATTGTTAGCAAATATGTTAGCTTTGAGACAAGGAAGTTTTAGATGGAATTATTTTGGAATCTCATGGAGGGGGCCAAATTCTAGATGTTGTGTTAGTGGCCAATGAAACGGTGGATGTTAAGCTTAAAAGTGGCATTTTGGGAATCATTTGCAAGCGTGACGTTGAGATTCTGGAGGAATCTTATTGCCTGTAAGTTTAGTATCGACTTTTTTTTTTTCTTTTTTTTTTCAGTGGGGGCGGTTGGGGTACTACTAGGAGAGGGTCATGGATTGGCCGAAGTCCATAGGCTAGCATCCGAAGGGGTAGAGCAGGTTTTTGGAGTTTATGTGGTGGCAGCTGGGTAATGAGAACCGAATTATTATCTGGAGGTAGAATCCAGAGGGCAGCCTGGGCCTCCTTTTTTCTGAATATTTTTGAATCATTAGTGGATAAGGATTTCTCTTTTGTGGATAGCTTGGTTGAAAGGCTTAATCTACATGATTGGAAGCTAGATTATTTTGTTACTTCTCTGGCTATACTGGAAAATAGGAAGTTGGGGGGAGGAGTGGACAAATTGCTGTGGACTTGTTCCAAATCAGGGAAGTTTGAGGTGAAATTTATTATCAAGCTTTGTGTGGTGGAGTAGACAGTAACTTCCCTTGAAATGAAAAAGGTGTAAGTCCTAAAGTGGCCTTTTTCACTTGGTGCCTGATGAGAGGTAAGATTTTAGCAATTGACAATCTCCAGAGGAGAGGTTTTGCAATGGCGAATCAGTATTGTTCATGTATGAAGCTAGAGAAGACGATTGATCACTTGTTTATTCATTGTGAATGACGATGGAATTGTGAATCCTTGTCCTAGTTGGCTTTGGGACACAATGTGTGATTCTGAAGGATGCTTAGTGGCTTCTTTAACTCTTAGCGATGCTTCAAAATTAGTAAGCAAAGAATGAAAGCTTGGAGATGGTTTCGTTTGTTTTCTTTTGGACCATTTGGCGTGAACGTAATCCAAACTATTTCTAGGGTTCTTGCAAATCTTTATGCTATGCAAAGAGCGCTCTTTTGTCTTAATTGTGTAGCTGGTCTGAGGGGTTTATAAATATGGTTCTGGATTCTTTTATGAGTTTTATAGATGGTGGTTCATTTTTGTAAGGGGTTTGGGCTCTTTGTATGACGTCTTCTTGATGCTTCTTTTCCTCACGTCTTAATATATTTCTCCTTTTTGCTGATCAACCAAAAAAAAATGAAAGATAATAATAATAAATAAATAAATGCCATAGCCGATCCAAATTAATTTAACACTAAGGATTCATTGAGTTGATAAATAGATGTAATAAAGTTCTATTTGTAAAAGGCATAAAGGGGATGCTACCAATATATGAAGCACTATGTCACCATTTCCGCAACAAAGAAGTGAAAGTTATCTAAATTAGGGTCAACCCCCCTTCATGGTCGATCTATACGGAGAATATATGGAGAAGACATCAAAACTCCTTTTAGCTTTTGTAATGAGAATTTAATTCTTTGAAAATTTCTTCTAGTTTGCTCCATCCAAATAAACCATGTAATGCAAAAAGAGAGTTGGAGACAAGCATGGAGGATTTTTTCCATTTGTTTAGTTTGGTTGATATGAAGTGTGAGGAACAAAAGATTTTTCCAAGACATTGATTTTTCTTTGTCTAAATGGAATAATTTGTTTGCTACGCTATATGGGTAGTTATGTTTGGGGGGGTGGGGGGTGG
>JAVXUM010000003.1:1545167-1555519 GCA_035590655.1 Pouteria glomerata
AAAAAAAAAAAAAAAAAAAAAAAAAAAAAAAAATTGTCATACTTACTTTTGTCATTCCCATAAAGCTACACATACTCCATTTAAAGGAAACTGTTTTCTAAACACAACTACGGAATGAGGTGGGTGCAACCTAAAAACAAAATACAGGATTTAAGTCAATGGCTTTTCTTAAAGAGAATTCAACCCAATATAGAAATCTTCTAGGAAATAAGGCTGAACAACTTTGATTTGATTTAACTTACTGAAAAAAAAAACTAAGATTTGATTTTCCAGTTATTTTTTTATCAAGAAAATATTCAATTTTATTAAATAAAACGCAACAAGTACCAACCAAATATAGAATTGACAAACAACCCCTTCCAAAAAAAAATTAAAAAAAAAAAAAGAGAAAAGGAAAACTAACTACACGATCACATTATCAACAAAATCCAAAAAATTATGTAAAACTGCCCTAAACCTCCAATAACCAATCGTACAAAGTGGACATCATGACACTGTTTAGTCCATGTAAAGAAATCTCACTTACTTGAAATGTTCTTCTATTTTGTTCCTTCTATATTGCCAAGTTATGCAAAATGGAGACACATTTCTTCCTAGAAAAGATGCAACACCCTACCAAGAATCATTGAAACTTTAAATATCCTTTAGGGAGAAACAATACACTCCAAATCCAGACATGATCAAATTCCACAGTTTTTTTTAGACCACGCACAACAAATAAAAATGTGGTTTGCATAGGCAACACCAATTTACTAACAAATGCCTTCTCAAAATAATGTCATCAATAGTAAGAATTTTTTCCCTAATTGCACACCAAGCAAAAAAAGCCACCTTTGGAGAAACACCTAATGTCCCAATTTTCTTCCATGGGAAAGTGGACATCATGACACTGTTTGGTCCATGTAAAGAAATCTCACTTCCTTGAAACGTTCTTCTATTTCGTTCCTTCTATATTGCCAAGTTATGCAAAACGGAGACACATGCCAAGCCTGATTCTTCCTAGAACAGATGCAATACCCTACCAAGAATCATCAAAACTTTAAATATCCTTTAGGGAGAAACAATACACTCCAAATCCAAACATGATCAAATTCCACAATTTTTTTATCAATAGTAACAACGAATAAAAATGTGGTCTGCATAGGCAACACCAATTTACTAACAAATGCCTTCTCAAAATAATGTTATCAATAGTAAGAATTTTTTCCCTAATTGCACACCAAGCAAAAAAAGCCACCTTTGGACAAACACCTAATGTCCCAATTTTCTTCCATGGGAATTGGACTCTTACCCACTAACTGTGAAATTATAATGACTTCACCTCAAATTTCCTCGTTTTTTAAAAAGCCCATCTCACCTTGTTGCTTCCCTGGCCATTTTTGGCATTGCGTACATATGCATCAAATTTTCAAATAGCACCAATTCCCAATTAAACAAATTCCACCACAGTATAACATTCTATGCTACAACATCCCCCCACAAAACCATACAGTCCACTACCTAGGCATCCCTATTCAATGCCAAATCAAACAAATCAGGGAAAATCTCCATAAGCCTCCTATCCAGTAACAATGGACAAGTCCAAAATTTGATTCTCCCTCTCCTCTTAACTTGCCACGAGAGATGATCCATAAACCGTTCCAGCGACTACAATTCCCTTTCCGTATATTCATTCCATGAGAGCCATAACTACTTCTCAAGGTCCAACCCCTCCATTGTGCCCCAAAATTTGTTGTTTCAACCTTCCTTCACCAGTTAAAATTTTTGAACTAAGGGGACCAAAACCTCAAAAAAAGCCTCCCTCCTAGGGAGGCATAAAAAGAAATCAACATCTATAAGTTCAATATCAATTCACTTCTATGTTAAAATATAATGGTATTGGAATATAAACAGATAAATTTACAATTTCTTGAATATCTATTTGAATAAGAAAAACATTATGGAGATAATATGTTTCTAATTACAGACACCTTCAGAAGCTTAAGACCAAAAGATGTCATTTGGGGGCAAAACACATAATATAGCAGATCATGTGTTCCCACAAATTATGCTCAGTCTTGCAGTTAACAGAACAGCCAATAGTTCATTATGGCAACTTGGTTCAACTCATAAAACACAGTATTTTCCAATAAACTATTAAAACCTTTTCAACCTAAATTTAACTGATTCCACACGTAAGTACATACCAATAAATTGTTTTTTTTTTAACCCTTTTCATAATTTTGACGTGATTGGTAAATAAGCTTCTGATTCCACAGAAATTTTGAGAAGCATAGGCATAGGTAGGGAAGGTACATTTGATGTAATCAGATCCTGTAATCCTGCAAGTAAACTCAGTTTTGCAGTCCAAACTTTTGGAGGTTCATTACATCATTATGATTAGCAGTAAAGCCAAAAGAATAATCAATGGATTCATAACATAACAGACAACTCAACTTACCTCGGAAAATACAAATAGATATTTACCAATAAAATGTCAAAACACTTTTTCATTATAACATTGGCTCGTGCCAGGCATAAGATCAATCTACCTTTTACTTAATCCATGGCCATCCCCTTTCCATTTGGAGATTCAGCATATTCTTCTAATCAATTTGGAACAGATCACTAAATTCTCACATGTTCAGAACAGAATCAATTCTGAATAGCACTTGTAGCCAGAATTCATGCGCACGAGTACCACATCAATCATGATCACTCCATGAATAAGTTGATTAAGAAGAATATTCTCCCAATTGAATTTAACTTAATTATTAAAATCACTTTTAAAGACCCAAATCGATATAAAATCTGTCATAACTTCCAAGAAGGTAAAAAAAAAACGCAAATTCAGAAAACGATAGGAAAATAACTGAGACTTGAAAAGGCCTCAGAGGAAAGCCAGGTGAAAGAGAGAGTCTAATGATAGATACTCACAACCCACAGAGGCAAAGCCGTGGCTCGGCCGGTGACGATGAGCCAAACCCAACCATACCCAACCAAATTCTGCAGAGCACCAACAAGAAGAGCAGCCCATAAGGGCAAGACCTCGCACAAGCCACCAGCCAAGAACCCAACACTGTCCCCGAGGTCCTTGGCCACACCCAAACTCGCGATTTGCCTCTGATTGTAGTTCAAAGAGCTCTTAATCACCGGCGATATACTCCCAAAAAGGTACCCAATACCAGCACACGATTGCATCCACATTGCGGCCACAAACACCAACCATCGATTATTGAAAAACGCCCTCAACCTCTCTCTCAAGCAACCCATGATGAATAGAAACAAAGAGTCTATTTATCTACGCTTGTTGTGTTTACTGGCTCGTTGAAAATGGATTCGAAGACGAAGATCAGAGACCGAAACGGTTAATGAGCGTGCCTGAAGGATTTCTTTGATTTGCTGTGA
Source organism: Pouteria glomerata (assembly GCA_035590655.1). Lineage (NCBI taxonomy): Eukaryota > Viridiplantae > Streptophyta > Magnoliopsida > Ericales > Sapotaceae > Pouteria > Pouteria glomerata. The sequence goes on from JAVXUM010000003.1 coordinate 1,548,555, forward strand.
GTGTGATGAGCCTTTCTTTCTTTTTCGTGGATGGGTCGGAGAGACGATGATATCGCTATCGTTGATGGAGCAGGAGCATGGTCCATATAAGCCCCTGATATTGGAATTAATTATGGAATTACCACTCAATCCTACAGACGCCGATTACTGTTGCAATTATTCGAGGAGAGTTCAAGACATGGAAGTGACGTTGCATCGTACGTACCAATTATTGCCTTTTGGATTTAAGAGCCAGAGAACATGCCACTGTCCGTTTATCATCACTGTCTGGCTGCTACCACCGCAGCCAAACCCATATCCATATCATTAATCCGCCACTATATATTAGTAGTAATCTGATCAACTAGCTGCTTAGGTAATTTTCAATTTCCAATGTTGCTGGAAGTAATCGGTTTTGGTTTCCCACTGGGGGAGTTGTGAGAATCAAAAATTATCACATATCATTATTTTTGTAATACGAAATGGGAAAATTAGGAGAACCACTTAAATAGGCAAAAATGCCATCAACTTAAATTATTTCAATATTATACTATATCTATTATTTTGCCAGTTTTATTATTATCGAATCTTATCCATTAATATTTGAGAAATATGAGCGTTTGATATTAATTATTAGACAGAGCAAGGATGGTAATATAAGAGTTTGTATTAAATAGAATATTAACTGGACAAGATTAGAACGTTAATATGAATGTTTGATATTACTATTTATAAGATATATATACATCGGTCCTAAATATCTAAAATGTTCATTAAATACTAACAAATAAAATGTTATTTATATTATTTTAAAAAATGTAAACATGGGCATTTTTTAGTGTTTAATATCAATTAGACACGATGAAAAAAATATGGGCAGTTGATCCATTAATACAGGAGTTCGTTAAATATACGTGTTTGATATTAATTAGAGTATATGGGCGTTTTGACAAATTTATAAAATGTACATCTTTCTTCTTTTGGTACGAGGAAGCCCGCAGTTACTACCCGAGGATGTGCACTGGGTGAAGCTCGCCCCATGACCCTAGCCGGCAAAGGACTATGGAGGGTAAACCAGCTTAGGCAAGCCCCAGCTGACCGGCTCAACCCAAAAAGGTATTGGCGGGATTCGAACTCGTGACCTTTGGTCTCCGCGCTTACCGCTCCACCCACTGGGCTGTCCCTGAAGGGACTAAAATGTACATCTTTTTTAAATAAGAGAAATGTTCATTAAATACTAAAAAATACAATATTATTAAATTTTTTGAAAAATACTTAAAATAGAAGAATTTACACAGATATAATACTTAATTTTTTTTTTTCAGTTTAAATATTTTCTTGCAATTTAACTTAAAAAAACATGAGCAACAAACTTAAAAACTATCAAATAAAAGAAAATATATTTTTAATTAAAAAGCTATATAAAAATAAGTCTGTTGTTACCAAACAAAGCCAATTGCTTGGTAGATTTCTACTTGAGAGTAAACTTTAGGATAATTATAAAAATTATTCATTTATGATATAAAAATTATGAACTCATTACATACTCAAAAATAATATATCTTCAATAAGAAAACTATCGCAGAGGAATGCCTGCTCTTTTATAATGCAACGCTGGCCGTGAGATCCAATTGGGATACTTTAGAACGTGAATTGCGAGGCTGTGTTTGGAGCTTCCAAAATAAAGTTCAAAAAAGTTCAAAAGTGAAAAATTTTAGAATTTAAAATGTAAAAAGTTATTTTAAAATGATGGTTAAATGATTATATTTGATTTAATGTAAAATTATTAAAAATTATATAAAGTGAAAGATGGCAAAATATTATTGAAAAATTTTAAAAATTTTAGAGTTTTATGAAATTTTTTAGTACAAAAGTCAGTATAACTTTTTTAAAAATTCTGTTAAAATCCGTTGGAACGTACCACAATGGTGCGTTCCAACGGGTTTTGGCAGAATTTTTAAACAATATTACTTTTGAACTTTTTTTAGAGTTTAAAAAAGGTATTACTTTTAAACTTTTTTTAACTTATTTAGAGCTCTAAACGCCAGCCCCGGTCCTTGGCCTGATTTGTTTAGCATGCAATTATGCCTTCGTTAGATGTGCCACCGGAAATTTTTTTCTTTTGAAAAAAAAAATGACGACAACAACAACATACTAGCAATTAAGGTTCCATTTATTTTAATACTAAAAAAAAAAAAAAACAAAGAGAGAGAGTTATATTTTTTATCCCATCGCCTTTTTGCTAAGTAGATGTTTGGTTTGCAAATTTTGTAAAAAAGTTAATTTTTTTAAATTTTTTTGCCAAGTACAAAATTAATTTTTATAAACTCTCTCTAATTTTTTTTTTTAATTTTTTTCAATTTTTACTACCATTTTTTAATTTTTATCAATTTTCACTAAACATTTAACACTAAAAAATTTTGTCCCGTGTCAACTTAGTGAGCAAAATTAACGAATTTGGCACACCTGACAATTCCTAAATTTCACTTGATGGTAACATTTTAACTTAGTAATTAAAGATATGAGAATTCAATTTGTTGTAATATAATATTTTTGTCACCCCTTAATTATTTCATTGTTAAATTTTTGTGTCAAGCAACAAATTAAATAATAAATAAAATTATATGTGAAATTTAAATAATTTGATTATAAGTTTAAAACTTTTTAAATAATAACTTGCGCTTTAGTTTAAATTTTGTTATCCGACCGAAATAAATCTAACTAAAGGCCCGCATGCAGCGTTTAACCTGTACAAGTGAAAAAAAAAGTCCTGACTTTTGTTGTAGTGTTTCGATGAATTGGTTTAGAGTTGAAAAAGATATAAAATTTTATAAATTTTGATAAAAATAAATTACTAAATAATAAAATTTAAATTTTTTACTCACTTAATGTAATATAAACACCAACTTTTAAAAATTTATACAATTTTAAACATAACCAACACCGAGTTCTCAGTCCCGTCGTTGGCCGCCTTTCGAGTTGAAATTCAACTGCTCTCGTTTATGATATGTAAATTACATTTAAAAATGAATTCAGTTGTTGATGAATTGATTTTTTCACTTAATAAGTGAGTTAAATTTGAATAGAAATATTAAATTTATTTAAAACAATAAATTGACTTTGAATAATATCTGTCTATATTCATTAATGTTCGAATTTATTTAATATTTTTATATATGATTAATAAAATATATTCAAAATATATTTATTAGATATTTTGTGTTTATATAATGGAATAGCGTGCTTTTTAATTTTAAAAATTACAATTTTTTTAGTTGAACTATTCTTGTATTAAAGGGATACACACGCAACGTGCGTGATTGTCAATTTATTTATGCAATTTAGCTAGGGGAGAAAAGTAAAATGATGTGATAGCTAAAATTTTGAAATTTATAAAATAATTTAATTGTGGATAATTATTAAAAGTTGTTTGACATTGTACAGTAGGAATCCATAGATAATTTAAAAATAATAATTATATATTATAAATATTATCACATTTTTTTAAAATTTTAATTTAAAAAAATATGAAAAAAATAAAAAAGTATATTTTTATATGAAATGACAAAAAGACAATTAAAATAACAAAAAAATAAGTTTCGGACCATTGAATAAATTTAATGATTAAAAATATTCTATTAAATTTATTTGTTATATAGATATCATAAAGTATGTAAAAATGTATATATTTTAAATTTTATAAACTTTAAAAATTAATTTTAATTTAAATATTTATTTTTTAATTTTTTAAAAAAATTTAAAGTCTAAATATCATTTTTTTTAAATAAATAATCTTAGTTAACTTTGTTGAATTGTAATCAAAATATTTAAAAACAATAATTTATTTATGATAAATATTATCACATTTTATTCTGTCTCTGCTCTTCTCGGATTGGTCGAGAGTTCCTCAACTACTAGGTAAATAGATCCTAGGGAGCTTGTTCAAGCACCATCATTAGAAGGAGTTGATGAGGTTTATAGACTCAAGAAAAAAGCGAAATTGAAAATTTTTATAAAAAATTTAAAATGAATATAAAAAAATTAAATGAGCGCATTTTCATATAAAATGACGAAAAGACAACTAACATAAGGAGAAAAAAAAATTTAAACTAATAAATAAATTTAATAGTTAAATATATCTCATTTAATCTCTTTATAATTATATAGGGCTCATTTAGAGTTAAAAAAAAAAAAAAATCAAAAGAAATGATTGATGTGATGTAAAATTAATATGTGAAAAAATATGATTAAAAAATTTTAATTTTTTTTTAGACTCCAAACAAGCTCCTAATTGCCTTTAATGGTCCTAAATGCAGGTCCCATGAAATTTTTAGCCCAAAATATGAATTGGTTTACATAATCTTTTTATCCCCAAAAAAAAAAATTAAAATAATATGAAAAAGTCAACATCGCATCATTTCGCCTTATTTGATGATAAATTATTATGCATACTTATCATAATGAATGATAATCCAACCGAGCAAAATGATAGAAATTATTACGCTACCTTTCGCAATTTGCGTCATTTTAGATTTATTAGACGTATATGTACGTCTTTATGCCAATTTTATTTCCTGAAACATAGAGATGAGAGTGAAAAGTATCTCTAAATCGATTCTATTCTATTGTGGAGAGAATAAAAAAATTTTGATATTCAGAATATTAATAAATAAATAATTTTTTTATTTTTAGTTTTATTTAAAAAAAAAAAAAACAATCTTTCAGTTGATAGAAACACTATAATTAAAAAGAAAAGAAATGCTGGTGCGAAACATGTTTTGTTGGAAAATGACCAGGATCTCCATGTAAGCATTATGGACCGTATAGACATGTTTTGTTGAAAATCAAGATGGGAGTCGACAATTCTTCGGGTCTCTTTCAATTGTTTATCCAGTCCAACCTGTACAGCCATTTGCCGTGACAATGAATACAAACGAAAATTCTAACGTTGTAGTTGTTTTTTTTTACATTAATCACTGTTTATTTATATTATATTTGTAACGACAAATAATTATTATTATATTTTATTTAAAATTATTATAATCATCATATATTATTTTTTATTTAAAATCAACAATTATTATTTAAACAGTGAATTATGCAAGACGAACATGTAATTGTTCGGTAAATTTTTAGTCCCTCTCTTCTATGGACCCCCCTCCTCTTACATTCTTGAAGACTCTCTTTTCCGATCCTCTCCTACAAGTAAGAAAAATGTGAAAATAAAGCGGTCGGAGGTTTTCCCCGACCAAAAACTCTCCGATACTTAAGTTAGTTCATGCCTTCATGATAATCTTCTGTAAGTAAATAAAATACTGAAGAAGATAGAAAAGAGAAATCCAGAGAAAAAAAGAAAAAAAGAAGCTCTATACCTTAACCACGTTTCTGATATTTAAGGTGAGAGAACCAACATACTTTTTACTGATTTGACTAGACAATGACAGTGGTACAGTGGTAAGTAGTAACCTTAAATGTTATATGATGTAAGCATTAGAATCCGTGATATTTTGTAGATTTTGTTTCCTGAGATACTCGAATATGGCAAGTAAAGTAATTGTGTAATATAACTATCAAACTATTTAGTTCAAATCTAACTAGAATGTACCCCATGGTCGGGGATGTCATTCATGGTCAGGGAAGCATTATAGAGGTCAGGTAAGGTATTTTTTGACCACACATTATGCCCCTACTCTGCTCAGGATAATTCATTACCCAAGCAAAGTAGAATAGAATTTATAAGCGCTCTATATCAACAACAACAGTATGAACAGTCTATATCTAAATATTGAAATTCATTAATAATGGAAGTGTACAACATTGTAATTAAATATCGGTATAATATCTTTTTATCAGGTGCAAAAATAAACCAAAGCTTAAATCTTAATTGTTGAACAGAGGTTGATTTGTATATGCAAACAAATCTATAAAAGACAGCTTTTCATTATTTTGTTTTTCATAACTTTACCTACTTCCTCTTATGTAGTAGTACTTCAAGAATTGTCATGTAGTCCGACCGTTATCCAATATTCAATTTCTAAGTTAGTCACTTTTAGCAAGGGCAAAGACATATGATAAAGAAAGAAAGCAAATAACTTAAAGGTAATGTGACAACTTGCAATAATGTAACGATGGTACCTTTGTCATCTTGTATACCTTGTAAAAAATGTTATACTTAGCATTCTTGTGACTTGAGCTTGAAATACTTCCACGAGGAATTTTTATAACTGACGGAGGATTTAGAAATTTCAGAGCGAACTTGAGCACCAAACTCTTTTGCTTGGTGAGGCATATCTTGTTTGCTCGATAGCTGACTAAGAAAAAAGAATATGAAGACTGATCTCAAATTATGCAAGTAAATGTTCATTTATCGTTTATCTGCATATAAGACTCTTCTTTGTCAACACTGTAGTGGCCTGTAAAACTTACACAATTATTTAGCAATGAAGTTACTCGACAATGAAATTGCTCGAAAATATAAGTTAGTCTTTAACAATGAAGCTTGGCAATGAAACAACAGTGAAGCTGCCCCCAAATAGAGTTGCTTGGGTGGCTCATTTTTATCGTAATTTTAACGAATCGTTGTGTGGCAATGACTTTGACAAGACTCAGTCGCGCCATGATTTATTTGAGTAACCTGCAGCTCAAACTTAGGCGTTGTACACAGCTCAAAATTCAAGCACAATACAATACAAGATCAAGATAAGTTGGGTAATTAAATATTAAATGAATTCTACCCATCTTAAACTTAAATGGTGCTTACTAATATGAGATATAACAGCCATGCTTAACTTATGTGGTTCAATATGCTTGGAAAATATTTTGATACGTCATATAATTGAATGCCTTTACAAATAACTTATATCAAGAGTTTGAATTCTTATTGCGCTCAGATAGGTAACTACATGTACCAATGATATGTTAATTCTATGTATAACATTGAACTTGATAGATAGATAGGTAATTTGCAGTCTCATGTTCATAAATGA
>JAVXUM010000003.1:1555619-1570009 GCA_035590655.1 Pouteria glomerata
TTAAAATTTAGCTAATTTAAAAAAATACTTTGAAAAGGTATAAAAATATAATTTTTAAAATTTATTTTCACTTTTTTAAACTCCAAAATAGTTAAAATGTTTGACTGATATTTGTATCAAAAAGTTTTATAAAATTTTAAATATTTTAAATATTTTTAATTAAAATTTTATCATATGTTATTTTAAAAAAAAAATTATACTTTTTTAATTTTTTAATTTAATTTTATTTAAAATTAAATCAAATTACATCCCTCAAAATCCCTTGTCCACAAAATTTCTCTCTCTCTCTCCTCTACATCCCGCAGCCAGCAGTCCCATTTGCCAGTGCCCACAGCAGCCCCTCTCCCCAAAACGGCCCAATGGGTGACACAGAGACATATATCAAACCTAAATTTAAAATTTTTATATTTTATTAAATAGATTCCAAATAAGTGGACAGGCATAATGTCTTGGCTTTTAATGAATTTAATACCTCTCAATTCCAATTTGAGAGGATGACAGGACCGTAAATTATGTTTTGGGCGGTTCACGCAAATTGAATAACATTGGCGTGTTTTCTTTTTATAGTTGATTGGTCATCAAGATGGAGTAGTTTTAGGACGGCCAATGGAACATTCTTTTTTTTTATTGTTTTAAAACACTACTAGCAAGAAACAAAGAAAACAATTGCTTTTGAACTAAAATTAATCCGAATATTTCCACCATGGTATCACACATTAGCTTTCTGAATGACACTGAATAATATTTCATTTCAGAAAAGTTTATTGATGTTGGCTTGTATATATAAAAGTTTTTTAAAATTTTTCTAAAGATGATAATTCGATGCAAATCTATCAAGACCATTAAAATTTATACCTATTTCGAGTTTAGTGTTTCTATGTTTAATTTCTTTACTTGAAAAAAAATAATGTGACCTTTTGTGTAGTTACGACTTTATTTATTTCAATGAAAAATATCTTATTGATTAAGAAATTAATGTAAATTTATTGTAGTTTGAAAATTCTCCAAACTAAGTAATCACATAAAGTAAAAAAATAATAAGACCAGGGAATTAAAGAGGAAATCCTTTCACAGGGAGAAAAATTTCTATTAACAACAATCCCTACTATCAACGGGTTACAAGACTCTATTCAGATTCTCTGCGACTCACTCGTACGAATCCTTTCACCACTCTTGCCCGAATCACTCGATGAATCCTACAAGCAGAGCTTTCTGCTTCACACAGAAAGTCAAGAAAGAATATAAAGAAAAAGCTAGGGAAAGAACACTTAAGTTCACCAAAATAAAAACTCTCTCTAGATCTCTATAATATGTCCCCCATGTTAGTATTTTTCATTAAGGCTGGGTACATATATATAGAGTTACATAATGTTGCCATAATTTGGCAAAATAGGAAACTACTTCACTTAGGAAACTACATAGCTCGAACCCTCGCGCTTCTATCCTACTTTCTGCGGACTTTACTAGAATTCTTGTTCACGTGAATATCAAAGGCGGCGCACCCGCGCACTCCCTGCGGCCTCCCAGCGCCCAGCGGGCCCAACTATGCGCTCCCTGCGCCATGGCTGCGATGTGTGCTGGATTTTTCCTTCACGTGTACTGCTTATTTTCTGCATCAATTAGAATTCTACTTTGTCTTGAATTTGAAAACTTACTGATCTCTTTTGACTGATTCCCAAATTTATATTTTCACATCCATCTTGGTATTGTGTATTTTGAAAACTTTACTGGATTCACAATTCTTCATCAATTGGAAACTTGATCAATTAGGAAACTCTTTCAAATTTGAATTCTTTTTGGCAATTCCTTTTTAACTTAAGATTGCATGTGGAGTTGCCATTAAAATAACTTTACATAGTTAATGTTCTATTTGTTTTACTTGTAATGCCTAGTATTTGATTTTGGTTATTTATATGTTACTTTAAACTAATAAGGCCTCATTTGGTTTGTTTTTCTATTTTTTATTTTCAATTTTTGTTTTCTATTTTCTGTTTTGAGCTCATTTTTCATTTTGAACTTTTGAAAATAAGGAAAACAGTTTAAAGTGCATTTGGTCACTTGTGTTTTTAAATTTTATTTTAGAAAACAGAAAATGAGTTTACACATAAGATGAAAAAAGGCTAAAAATCATTTTGAGTATTTTTAACTCAAAATAAGAAAAACAAAACAATTTTTGTTTCCATGTTTTAGAATTTTTAGAACATAAAACACATAAAATAGAAAATAGAAAATCAAAAATCAAAAATCAAACCAAATGCCACCTAAATTATTCGAATTGAGTTTGAGTAGATTCACTCTATGTTCCTAGCTGAGCTTAGCCTGAGGTGATATTGTGTTGGATAAACTGGGTTTAGGGCCCAGCTTTTTCTTTCTTTTCTTTTCCTTTTCTTTCTTATTTTCTTTTTTTTGTTCTTTTTTCTTTCTTTTTGTCTTTGGGTTCGACGGTTCTAGAAAAAGAGGGGAGAAGAGAGGGAGAACAAAGAGAGAAGAGAGGGAAAAAAGAGAAAAAGAAGAGAGAGAAGGTTTAGGGGAGGAAAATTGATGAGTCAGGGAAGATCTCAATGCTATGATCAACATGGTGGGGTTTATTTCTCGTGGTTTATCCTGAGGTAGAAGAAATCAAGCTTGGAAGCTAGGGAGCTCAAATCGATTTTTTTTTTGTTTTTCTTCATTTCTCTTCAGATTCGAGATAGGTAAAACTTATATTTATATTCTAGACGTTGTTAGAAGTGTTTTGATATATATATATATATATGCATTATGTGATGAAATGTAAAGAGATTTGTGTATATATATATATGTATGGCTGCGTGTATATATATGCACATATACTTGAAATCCTTATATGTTTGTGAGTTATTTCTTGATTTAAAGTTGTAGAAACTCGAGATTTAAGTATTTAAATGTTTCTACGTGAGTTATTATTGAAATGGAGGTTCAATTGAGGGTAATTAGGGTTGGATTATGCTTGGAAAGAACTCAAAATGGGTTCTAGGTCTCAGTGATCCAGACCACCCAAGGGGTGTCTGGATCGGCCGAATCAGTGGTCTCAATCCAAACCGCAGTGTTGGAAATTGTTCCATTGTGCTTCATTTTGACCCCAGATACATGTTTTAGTACCTAAACTTATTTATTGATATTTTCTAAATATAAAATGGATTTTAACTATTCTTCAGCTTGATGTGATTGTGTTTTTATATTGAGTTTATGTTTAATTACATGACTGAGCATATCATATGCATTGGGGCTAGATTTGTTTCATCCGGTTGAATTAATAAGTATTAATGAGCATATCATGTTATAATGTGATGTGCTGAGGCATAAGATACATATATTGATGAAATCTGTGATTTTGATAAAATGAGAGAATGAGATTTTTAAAATACTGGATGATGTCTAATTGATATATATATGACTAAGTTTAGTTATGTAGAGTTGTGATGTTAATATTGAGACTGTATAATTATGAAATTCCTCTAAACTGCAGCCGACCCCGCTTGAGCTAAGTAGATGCCTGATTAGAGGTGTAATTCGGTTCTTTAACAGAAAGGCCAGGATTGTAACTTGGTTCCCCCTGAGTTTACATCTATGGGGGTGTAACTCGGCTCTCCACATGTGATATATTGAGATATACGTTTGCCGTAAGCATTAAAACGGTGTGGTTGACTAAGTGTCACTCGTTTTAAAATAAGGTTAGGGGTAGATAGAGATTAAAGAACATACATTGACATAGTATTCTATCATACCCATTGTATGAAATTGTATAGATTATTATTACGTGTTGGGATATTAGGATGGTTACTCATAATGATATTAACGTTTGATTTTATTAACAGTGATTTCGTTGTGGATACTAGAAGATAAAATAGGAACTACGGTAACCTAATTCGCGATGTGGGATACGTAGGCAACTTAGGTTTAAGTAGCTGAAGTCCGGTCTTAATTATGAAATATAATAATTGTGTTTATTTCGTTTAAATACGAATTAGATTATTAATCTTATAAATTGTGCGATTCTTACGATGAGTTGATACTGATACTTATGACTTTGAGAGATGCAAATATGATTATGGTATATATTCTGATTGTGTTGATCTTTAATGCTACCATTGAGAAAAAAAGTTAAGGTAAACTAAATTATCATTTAATAAGTAATAATGTACTCAAATAATATGTTATATGGAATGAATCATGATCGTGGAAATATCGATGGGTGAAATTATTATAAATAGAATTTAGACGAGTTTATAATTAGTTTATTAGATTTTCATACATTCCCATGTTATCCGTCTCAGAAAATTAAGTTAGGAGCATGACATTAATATAAAATATTTTTTTCTCGAAGAGAAATTAGTATGACCTCTTCTATGTTTAATGATTAATTTGTTTTAATTTAAAATATTTAAAAAAAAACACATTTATTAATGTTTCGTCTATGAAAAGTAAAATTAAGAGAGAATGACTAAAATACCTTCCAATCTCCAAAAAGGGAAAAAAAATATGGGAGATTAACCCTGTCCCTCGTTGTCACAAAATGCTTTCAAGCTTTTTTTTTTTTTTTTGAAAGGTCAATTGGGGGAGGGGGTCCGGGTATCGAACCTGGGTGGATGAGCGCGGCATCATGGCTTTGCCACTAAGCTAGGCCTTGTGCTTAAATGCTTTCAAGCTCAATTAAAGGGGTTTTAATCAACAATAATATGAACATTTTTGTGCTCAATTAAAGGGGTTTTGATCAACAATAATATGAACATTTTTGTCCTTTGAAATGCTGTACAAAACTATTTGGATGAATTTAAAAGCCATGAGACTATTTATGGTACAATGAATTTTAATAAGTAGCTCAATTAATAAAAAATTGCATTTGTTCACTAGTGATCATTAGATTGAATCTCTCCAAGATTATTAAAGATTTAAAAGCTCCAATATCACATTTAGATTTGTCAATATGACGGATCCGAATATGATCTGAATCAAATTCGTTCGATTCAAATCTAATTATAATGAATTTAATTCAAATTAAAAAATAATTAGATTAAATTTGTAAAATTCAGTTTAGAGTTATATATCCTATGAATCTGACTTATTTTTAAAAATAATATTTTAAGTCATCATTTCATAAAAATAAAAAATACATTTTATTCAAATTATATTATAATAAATAAATAAATATATATATATTAAGAGAATTTGGAATGTCTGTTAGAGCCACCGGCCCTTCGCATTGCAGAGACTCAAAAGATAAACTCATACAAAAACAGAGCATCGTGGAGAAAAAAGATAACAATGTAAAGACCTTTCTACCAAATCCCTGTACAATGCTCTGTATTGTAAAAATTTTTATACAAAATCGAGCTTTCTGCTTCTATAATCAAAAGCCAACAGAAGCAGAAACGTTCAATTACGAAAAATTGAAATGAGACGAGTGCTTTATTTTAGTGAGAGAGAGAGTCATTTTATACAATCTTTGTTTTGTCTACTTCTTTGAGTTCTCTCTCTCTCTCTCTCTCTCCGTGTTAGATTTTTTAATAACCAAATAAAATCTTAACTGTAGCAACAACGACCTAATGCTCATGCATGCATACATATAACAATAATAATAAAAGTAAAAAAATCATAATGCGTCACTTCCCGGCGCGACAATCGTCAGATACTGGTGGTGTTATCGGCGATAGAACCGTGTCACAATTTACAGACATAGGAGTGTAAATGTAGAACTGTTTTACAGTTAAAATCAATCAATTAATACAAATATATATAATAAAAAATTATTTTTTATATATTTTATTTATTTGTTTATATATGACAATTAAGGATTTAGTTTTTTTAATTTATTATATTATTTTTTATTTTAAAATTTTTATTTTTTATTTTAAAATATTTGTTTTTGAAAATAATTTGTTTGACGAGTTATTCAGATTCAGATTTATCAGCTCTTGAACCCAACAAATTTAGATTCATTGAATCACGTATTTAATTAGACGAATCTTATGTAATATTATTGAATATGATTCAATAAGGATTTAGACAAAATTCGTCCATTGAGCCTAGTCACATTGGAAAATATGTTAACAGTCATGATTTGATTATATTTTCACGTGATATAACTTTTTATATTTTTTATTAATTATGTTTTAATTTATTTAACTTTTATTTTTATTTTAAAATTAATTTTATCATATTCAATTAAGATCATTAGATTAAATGTAATCAAATCATGACTTTTAACTGATCTATTGTAGTCTCTTGGAACACAAAATTTACTTAATTATTAATTTTAAAATTTTTAATATTTAATTAAAATGTGTGAAAACTGACTCGACGTTATGTGTCATCCATATATATATATATATAAGTTGCTACGATGCACATCTTCTTGACGATGTGGATATCAGTATGTCAAGTATCGACTCTCATGTATAAAAATTAACAGTGTGGGTTTCCTATAACGGAGAAGAACGAAAATTAAATTTATATGCAAATCATTTTCTTTATTTTCTGATTTGATTTATAAGAAAATTAAAAGGAAAAAAGATGAAAGAAAACATGAAAATACAATGAATAACTAAGGCATTTTTGTTTTTTATTTTGACTGTTTATGTTTTTAAAATTTCATAAAATGATAATAAAAACATGTTGGTTAAATGTATTCATATTTTTCTATTTTCAAAAAATAAAATATAAATAAAAAACGTAAATAAAAAAATATTTCCACTCTAATTTTTCATGGCAAATATTATATTAATTTTAATATCTCATCTATTTTTATTGCATTATATTAAAATAATTATTTTATTCATTTTATTAAACTAAAATTATTTTTAATAGATAATGTAATTGATTTAAATTAATGAATCTAATATAATTTATTAATTTATTTTGAATAAATAATTAAAATAAAATTAATTAATTAATATGGAATATATATTATTAAATTATTTTTAATAAAATATAATTATTTTTAATAGATATTATAATATAATTAAATTAATTAATCTAATATAATTTATTAATTCATTTTAATAAATAAATAAATAATTTAATTTAATTTAATTAATGTATAATATATTTTATCAAATTATTTTGAATAAATATCATAATTAATTTAATTTAATTTATTAATTTATATGAAATATATTTTATTATACTATTTTTAATAAATAAAAATATTAAATTAAATATATTGATTAATTTATTTAATTTAATTAGTATGAAATATATTTTATTAAATTCAATTAATTTTTAAAAAATAATACAATTAAAGATTTTATTTAAATAAAAAACTAATAATTATATTTAAAATTAAATTTTTAAACTCAGTTTTAATTTTTATTTTAGAAAAAATGATAATAAAAAATAAAAAACAGAAAATATAAATAGATAAAGATCAATACAAAAAATGACAGTGTTACCAAGTGGTCTCTAAAGGAACCATACTATAATTTATTTTACCAAATAAAAAAATTGAATTTTTGTAGATAAAAATAACCGCACTAAATAAAAATTATTTACAAATGCTCGTTGTAAGTGCTATTTATTTTTATTTTTTTTCTTGTGACTTGCACTTTCCTAGGCAATTGACTTGCCGTTAAAATAATACTTTAGATAATAATTTTAAACATTGCTGGATTTTTGTACCCATTATGACCTGGCCATATATTATTTCCAATTAAATATATGTTATGACTAGGTAATTAAGGTACCTCTTGGTCAATTTTCAGTGGTGGCTGAGCAATTACATAGATTATCTGAGTGAATCCTAAGACTTAGTTGAATTATAAAATTTTGAGATTTTTTTTTGGTAGTCACTAATTTGAATTTTTTTAATTTATTAAATAATTTATTTATTCGTTAAATTTAAAATCTCAAATATTAGTCAATATATGTATAAATTGACTTAGATATTTTACGTTGTGAAAAGAAAAAGAACAATATAAGTGGATTGGATATGTTTTTTAGTTATTTTAATTCTCTTCTGGTACGTGGAAGTCCGCACCCGCTACTCCGTAATAGGGTGCGCACAGGGCGAAACACGCTCCAAAACCCAATCTGGTAAAGAGCTCTGAAGAGTAAACCAGCCTAGGCAATAGGAGCCCGCAAACGGAGTAACCCACTCCCTGAAGGAGAGTCGAACTCGGGACTTCATGACCCAAACTCTTAAAGCGCACCTAATTTCCACCCGACCACTCTTAGGGGGTTAGTTATTTCAATTCTCTTGTAACCCTTTGCCGGGAATTATACAAATTAACAATTATGGTTGTATAGTCGAGCTAGCATTTCTCTAATGGGCCAACCTCTGCTCTTCGTTTGAATCGTCGTTTGCAATTTATTTGAATGTGACTCTCCCTGTACAAATGAATGATTAGTAATTGCACATAAAATGAAGCGCTAAGAAATATGAACGCCGCAAACATACCTTTCTGTCAAATTACCTAGTTTGGCTGTTGGTATTTTTTTTTTTGTAAAGAAGGACAAATCACACAGAATAGTTACACGTTATTAAGGGCAAAAATAGTTCTACTGAAGGTGTTAATTAAAGGCAGAATTTCAATCAATAATAGGTTTGTAAATTAGAGAAATGGATATAGATATTATTCATCTATTAAATTTGCTTGTGATAAATAATTTATACTGTTTATTTGTTTATCTCTTATCTATAATTGAGTACTTTATCATTAAATTAAGATTTTTATCTATATTTGATCATTAATAGAAGAGCTTCACTTGTATAAATCAGTTACACACCCCGTTTAAAAATATTACTCTCTTATAATTTATTTGATAAGTAAAATTTTATATTTAACATATATAATTAAATTTAAGAATTAAATTAAATTAATTTAAATGAAATATCAAATTTAATTATACTAAGAGGACATACAAAATATGATAAATATAATATATAAGGTAAATTTGTTCGTTTACTCAAATGGTTCAAGAAAAAACTGAATTTTTATAAATTTTATTATTTTGTATTAAAATTTTAAAAATTATATTTAATGAATACGTAAATCAATTTGTTAACTTTCAAAAATTATTGTGTGCTGCTTCGGTAAGTTGTTATATTTCGGGCCAAAACGGATCCGAAGTTGTTAAACAGGATCCAAGGGCCTGCAAAATTAGGTCGCGTATGAATCCAGCAGACAGACGAAGCGAGAGAAGGATAGAGAGAGTTTGACTGATTAAAGAAGAGAAGAAAGAGAGCGGGGAGGGCGAAGTCAGATGGATCCAGACACTGTGGCAAAAGCATTCGTGGAGCACTACTACTCGACATTCGATACTAATCGGGGAGGTCTCGCTAATTTGTACCAGGATGGGTCCATGTTAACTTTCGAGGGCCAGAAATTCCAGGGTGCTCAGAACATCGCGGCCAAGCTCGCCAGCCTACCCTTCCAGCAGTGCCAGCACAGCATCACCACCGTCGATTGCCAACCTTCTGGCCCAGCCGGCGGCATGCTCGTTTTCGTCAGCGGCAATCTCCAGCTTTCTGGTGAACAGCATGCCCTCAAATTCAGTCAGGTCTTTCTTCAAACGCCTTTTGTGTACATTCATGTTCGTGCATCTAGATGGTTGTGCAGAAGATCTTGTGCTGTGAATTGATTCGTATTATTCTGGTGCCTTTGGCGTTGTTTTGCTTGTTGGTTATGGGATGAATTCAATTTATAATTGGTAGAAGATTCATGTTTTATAGTGTGTAACTGAGTAATCTTTGATTGGCTCATGGGTCGATTTCTTATGGAATCAATATTTATTTTCCCTGTTAGGTGAAGTAATGTGTTCCATTCAAGGTGATAAAAGGGGCAGCCCTTATTTTTCCTTATAGTTTGCAATGTATCACGGGCTTACACTTTCACTCCTTAACCCTTGTGGCATTTAGGTATTTTAACCTCTTGTCGAAGGGCTAAGTCAGCCTAATCCTTGCTAGGAAGCTAAGACAAAACTCACAAGGTTGCTAAGTGAGAAAGACACTCAAGATTGCAAGACACGAGAGATTGGAGAATGCTTGCTTTCACTCAAAATTGGATACTTACAAATGGGGGGTAACCCCTGTTTATAGCCTTCCACCTCCTCAATGGATGGTGGAGATTTAATTGATCTAATGGTGGAGGTTAATGCTCTAAAATACTCCACAAAGATATCTAAGATATTTACATGCTGAGTTTCCAAAGGAAGCTTCCTACCTTTTCTAGAATTCTCTATAAGCATCTAGCATATTTACAAGAGTTGGCTATGCAAGAGAGTTCTAGAATATACAAGGTTAGCGTAGCATGGCCTAGAGCTTTCGAAAAAATTTTAGAGCAATGCTACCTTGCTATGGCCATGTATACATCTGCAGGGCCCCAAGCAGGCGTTGACGTGGCAGGGTGTGACAAATGAGATGCTCTGATATTGCAGTGAATTAATGCTCTATAGAGTTCGAAATGTTACAATTTTGTTCTTTAATATTAGATTGGGACCGCATGATTGCTTTTTGCCATCTCAAGAATGATTTTGAGCATGTTGCAGGCATATAGCCAGGTCAATTTGTTCTAGCAAGGGTACTTATCATTTAAGATTACACAACGTGTTTGGAGTGGGTTATTGGACGAATGGGAAAAGAATGGTTCATAATCATGATATCAAAAAAATACATAACGACTAGGCTATATTTTGATTAAGGATTTGTCAAATGAAAAATAAAGGAATAGGGATTCATAATCACTCATGTTTAGTTTGTGATGAAAAATAGAAAGAAAAAAGTATGGGATTTGAGAAATTAAAAATCACTAAGGCTCCGTTTGGTTTGCTAAAATTCTCTGAAAATATCTGAAAACTTTTAAAAGTTATTCATTTTTTATCTCATTGTACGAATTACAAACTCACAACTTATTTCTTTTTATCTCACTTTTTACCACTCCAAACTCACCCTAAATTAGAAAATCAATTTATTGATGAATGTCTTTATATATATATATATATATTTTTTAAATTATAACATTGTGCATTTGGTCTTTTGTATGTCCTCTCACTTTTTGTTTCCATTTTGCCTACCTTTTTCTTTTCTCTATCCAAATCCCAAAACTAAACACACATTAGCGAATTGGAGGCTTCAAAAAAGGTTAAATGACAAAATGGGCTAATATATCTTGATATGATAGCAAATTAGGCCGATATTCCCCAATATCTCGTCGATATACCACCTGATATCGTACGACATATGGCAAGATTGCTTAGGGTTGACATGCCACAAAATTTCCTCTCAGTCTCTCCACAAGATGCCAAGGTCTCGGCCAAGATGGCTAATGTTTTGAACCGTGCTTTAGACGAGGGCGTAGGTTTAGGAAATTAAAATAAGGGAAGTACGTTTGTTGGAGAATGATGACTCCGACAATATGAGAATGATTATTGGGGTGGTGTAGGAAATCCATAAGCAACAAAAGAAGCCTTGATATGGTAATGTAAGAAGTTGAGGATGCTGATATCATGATGGAACTATCTGACATTTTAGTGGCGCTCATTGAGAATTGGACAAGTCCTGGTTTTAATGTTTACTCACATCCAAAGATACCCACAAATATATGCTTCGAATGAAAGTTAAATTTTGTAAGGTTGAATGAAATTGTATATGTGCACAGTTTTTGAAAAAAAAAATTGACATTTTACCTAGCAGGCATTCTCACTTGCTGGTTGTTGAATTAAGTGTGACTTTAAGGCTTTTAAACCTTGTTTGAGTCCTCTTTGCTTGTTTAGTTCTTTGTATTCAAATGGATTGTTGTTTTTATCTTGTTTAGGAAGACAGTTACTTTCAAGTAGCTCCTCCTCACTTAGTGAATGAGCCCCTATTAAATGTTTTCTTTGTATTTAGTTAAATATTCTTTGTCGAACACTTTACCTGTGAGGTAAGGTCTTTATGTAGGATTGTTTTTTTCTGACAGTTGACTAAATTGATCATGCTTTATAAATTGCATGAGTTTCTTTTATGGCATTGTTGATAACTTGATAGTATTAAGTTTACATACTTCTAGATCTAAATTTGTCCAAGATATATTTCATCATGTGGTGGATATGTTTGTTAATAATGTGTGTGCATTTGACATACATGTGTGCAACCAAGAGGCGTATTAGGTCAAATACATGTAGCATAGACATAGGCAAACATTTTATTGCTAGTGAGCGTTTCATTGACAATTTTCTTTTATTTCTTTTTTTTTTTTTTTTTTTGGGCTAGTTCGCTTGCTTATTATTATTTTTTAATATAATGGTAACGAGGACACCCAAGATGCCCATCCTGTTTAACAAAAACATACATGGTGATGTTACACATGCAGTTTACTTGGTAATGGACAAAACTTACTGGATATCTGTCACTAAACTGATTTTGGTACGTGTTTCAATGATTATGAATTATCATTTGCCAGCCTTATTCTGTGTTCTGATCAAACAAGAGTTGTGGCTTCCTGTCCTCCTATTTGATATGTTTTTCAATCAGCAGCTTGACTGGTGGTCTGCTCCTTTGCTTTTCATTTCTTCCTTAAGCAATGCCCTTGGAAAATATTTTACAGATACCTGTTACTGACGCTAAAACTTGGTAGTACAAGAATAGAACCAAGTTCTTGAATACATAGTTATATGCACAGTCACATTCATGCAATATTCTGCTCCTGTTAATCCTTATTAATGAAGGCGGTGAGGGTTTTTTGACTTTTTTACTGCAATATTATCTCTAGTTTTTAGTTTTTATGGATATGGGAACACCCTTTCCTCTTGTTTGAATCTCTTGAAATGGAGAGGAGGTAGAAATGTTTTGTAGCTTCTGTTCATGATAAATTTAAGCATTTTTTTCTTCCGAGAGGCACACAATATCCTCTATACCAGGGAATAAACTGATTCTGTAAAAGGAAAGCACTGCATACATGGGTGGTGTTCGGAGTTGTTTAAATTTATTTAAATTTGTAAAAATTGTAATCTCGTAATTTGTGCAGTGAGTAAAAAATTTGAACGTTAAAGAGATTTGAAGGGGAAAAAAAAATTGCTCCAAACAGAGCCATGATGTATAGGATTTTGAGCCGTTTTACATGGTCTTGGGTGCATAAAAAGAATGTCCATTCTAAACCTGATATTTACTTTAATCCATGTTATTTTGTATTGATATGTTGCTCCAATGTTGTTGGTAAATACGTTGCGGCAATTATTCTTTTGATATTCCGATCTAATCCGTTTTGTTTCTCCTGACCTGCTTTTGGACAGATGTTCCATTTGATTCCAACGCCACAAGGGAGTTTCTATGTGCACAATGATGTTTTTCGTTTGAATTATGCGTGAAGGTGGTTGGCCATCCTGGAGCTCAGTAAAGAAGTGCTATATTGGTTGATTGTCCAGGAGTTATTTGCTAAATTTTTATCTGTTTGGAGTTGGAAAGACATTGAATTACATCTCTTGCTTTTCTGTTTGCTTTTCAGATATTCATCAGCTGAATCGTGTGTCTGTTGTGTGATTGGATGAATCGATGAAAATACTTTTTGAGGACTTGTTAAAAATTTTCAAATGAACTTGGGCTATTCCTTGAAATAAGGAAAAATTTTCAAATGAACTTGGCTATTCCTTGAAATAAGGAAAAATTTAAGATTATGTGATAAGCTTAGAAGGGTTATATAATAAATCTTGGCAGTCTTTCTGTCTCTCAAAGTGTGGCACTTTCAGTGGCTGTTTGGTTACACAAACCTAAGCCTATAATGTGGTTTAATTCCAGGCGAGTACCTATTATTTGTTGGTCCAGGTTGTCCCCAGCTCGATTAAAAACAAGAAGAACAAAACAATGAAATCGAAATCAAAGCCAGATTCTTCTAGGAAAATCAACGAGAGTCGCTGTTGGAATCCCGGCTTTTTTAAAACACACAATTGAAACGGAAGCATATCAAACGAGGCGATGACACCGTGGAACTGCTGGAGAAAACCAATGTAATGGAGCGGTGGCGTGGTAATTGGAATGTCCACAGAACCTAATCCCGGAATATTCATCGTATGTGGCAACTAATAAGTGCCTTCCTTTGTAATTTAATACACGGGGATAAAATATCGACCGCCCAAGCTCAACATGCCACCTTTTTTAAACTTTTTTGAATGATTCTCTAAGGTTATGTTTGGTACGTAAAAATGGAATGAAATTCATTCTCACTTTAGCTTATTTTCATGTTTGGTATTAAAAAATTAAATTAGAATGTTATTCCATGGGAATAACCATTCCCACATTAAGTAGGAAAATGCATTCCACACTTTAAGTGATGTAATAGCCATTCTATTGACATCAAAATTTAGTCTAAAAAGTGAAAAAATAAAAAATAAAAAAAATAACTCTTTTATAATAAAAAAAATTTTCTTAATTACTCCATTGGATTGTAAAATGACGATTTTAC
>JAVXUM010000003.1:1583743-1594373 GCA_035590655.1 Pouteria glomerata
ACTGAGTATATGACCCAGTTTGATAAATTTAGAATGTGGTGCAATATCATAGAGGATGAGTCCATAACCTTGAGCAGGTTTAGATAAGGACTCCATGACGACCTTAAGAGAAAATTTGTTCTCAGAAGTGTGACCACTTTCGATCACGCTTACACCTTAGTTCAGGATTATGAGTTGGTTACCGAGGGTCCCAGTGGATCAAGTTTCAATAGTAGTTTTTCCTCACACCAAGTTTTTGTTTTGAATTCTAAGCCAATCTTAGGTCTCCCTCCACCTGGTGCCCAACCATTGAATGCGAATAAAGGAAAAGGTAGAATGACTAATGCCTCAAAGAACTTATCCCGTGTACAATGTTTAAATTGTAGGAAGTATAATCATGTGTCCACTAACTATCCAAAGAAAGTCTTAGTTATTGGAGAACATTTGGGGCATATTGATGATGATAAATTAAAAGAATAAGTATATGAACCGAATTTAGAAAATTTTGGTGATCTAGAGGATGAATATTGTGATACTGTCTTAGCTTGCATTAGAAGTTCCACGCTTCCCACCCATGTAGATCATTCATATGGCACCCTTGATACCTCATGATTAGGTGTGGTATGTTATGCTCTAATACAGCCTAAAAAGGCTAATGATTGATGTCATCATCATTTTCCATACCTTTACCAAAATCAATGGTAAGCCATATAAAGTCATCATCGATAATTGGATTTGTATTAACGTTGTTTCTATAAGTATCATCTCTTGCTTGGGGTTGAAACCCATTCCTTACCATAATCCTTATAATGTTTCTTGAGTTGACACCTCATCCATAGGAGTGAAAGAGCATTGCTTAGTGCAGACCATATCTAGTGTGATGTAATCCCCATGGATGTTGGTTATATAATTCTGAGTCGACCTTGGTTTTTTGACATGGATGTAACCATTCGAGGTCGTATAAATTTATGTTCTTTTAAATTTAAAGGAAAAAAAAAATTCACCTCAACCTTCTATTCCGGAAGCTTGTTGATCCCCATAGGGAGAAGAAGGTTATGAAAACAAAAGGATTGTATATTATTAGCCCAGAAGAATTTGAATGTGAGGTTGTTAGAGAGTTTCTCTTGTTTACAGTTGTTGTTGCAGAAGTTTCTTTAGATTCTCAGCCTTTGGTTCCTAAAGAGGTCCATCAAGTACTTTAGAATTTTTAAGATATTTTTCCTGAGGATTTACTTGATCACTTGCCTTCTCTGCATGACGTTCAATACGTTATAGATTTTGTTCTAGGATCATCCCTTCTGAACTTGTTCCATTATTGGATGAATCCTTTTGAACATGCCAAACTACAATGGCAAGTAGGTGAACTCCTTCATAAGTGGTTCGTCTATGAAAGCCTAAGCCCTTGTGCTATCCTAGCTCTTTTGATGCCAAAAAAAGATGGCTCTTGGAGGATGTGTGTTGACAGTAGAGCCATAAATAAGATCACTATGAAGTACATTTTCCCATTCCTA
Organism: Pouteria glomerata; assembly: GCA_035590655.1. NCBI lineage: Eukaryota > Viridiplantae > Streptophyta > Magnoliopsida > Ericales > Sapotaceae > Pouteria > Pouteria glomerata. The sequence goes on from JAVXUM010000003.1 coordinate 1,585,234, forward strand.
GATTAGATGACATGTTAGACATGATAGCAGGTGCCATAATTTTTTCTAAGATAAATCTTAAGAGTAGGTACCACTTAATTAGATTAGGCTAGGAGACAAGTAGAAGAGTGCCTTTAAGAGAAAGGATGGTCTTTATGAATAGTTGGTAATGTCTTTCAGGCTTTGTAATGCCACTAGTACTTTTATGCTAGTCATGACCTAGGCACTTAGGTCTTTTATGGGACGATTCTTAATGGTTTATTTTGATGACATTCTTGTGTGTAGTAAGTCTAAAGAGGAACATGTGGATCGGCTTTTTTAGGTTTGTTCTATTTGTAAGAAAGAAAAATTACATGTTAATCTAAAGAAGTGCTCATTCTTTGTTGACAAAGTTTCTTTCTTAGGCATCATTGTCCCCTCTGTTAGGGTTTTTGTCGACCCTCAAAAAATTCAAACTGTTTTAGATTGGGCTGAACCAACACCTATTCATGATGTTAGAAGTTTTTATGGGATAGTCTCTTTCTATCGTCGTTACATCAAGGGTTTAAGCACGATTGTGGTTCCTTAATGAAGTGTATGAAAGGAGGTGACTTTAAGTGAACAGAAGAAGCTGTTGGGGCTTTCAAGGCTATAAAGAAGAAAATGATAAAGGTCTCTTTGATGTATCTTAAGGATTTTTTTAAAGTGTTTAAGGTAGAGTATGATACTTCAGGGGTGGGTATAGGCGGTGTTCTTAGCCAAGAGCGTCACCCTATGACCTATTTTAATGAGAAGTTAAGTGAGGCCAAGCGAAGATACTCTACCTATGATAAGGAGCTATATGCGGTAGTACAGGCTTTACGACATTAGTGACATTATCTACTCCCTTAGGAGTTTGTACTCTACTTTGATTATGAAGCCTTGTAGTACTTTAACTCTTAGAAAAAACTTAATTATTGGCATAGTCATTGGAGTGAGTATTTACAAGCCCATTCTTTTGTCTTAAAACATAAGAAAGAAGCTGAGAACCTAGCCGCTGATGTTCTAAATAGACGTATTTCCTAGTTAATTGCCATAAGTGTCAAGGTCATAGGATTTGATAGGCTTAAAGAAGATTACATGTCATGCCCTGGCTTTAAGGACATTTATGTGCTAGTACTGGAGGATCAGTCTAATCCTTCTAGTGACTTTTGCCTTCAAGATGGTTTCCTCTTTAAAGCGAATAAGTTATGCATCCCTTGGACGTTTGTCCGTGATTTTATAGTTTGGGAGACTCATGCAGGTGGTTTTAATAGTCATTTTGGGCGTAATAAAACTATAGAGGAAGTTGAGCGTAAATTTTATTAGCCTAGTTTAAAATGGGATATGGCTAGAATCATTAGTTAGTGTTGTAATTGTCAGTTGGTTAAATAGAAGAAACAAAATACTAGCCTCTATACACCCCTTCTTATCCTTAACTGTCTATGGCAAGATGTGAGCATGGATTTTGTATTTGATTTTCCTCGCACTCTTAAAAAGCACAATTTTATTTTTGTTGTTGTGGATCGTTTCTCTAAAATGGCCTACCTCATTCTTTGTAGTAAAACCTTTGATGTTTCTAAGGTTACGCAATTGTATTTTGATGAGATTGTCAAATTTTATAGACTTCTTAAAACTATTGTGTCTGATGGGAATGTGCGCTTAACTAGCCATTTTTGGAGGACCCTCTGGCATTTGGTTGATACTAAATCAAACTTTTCTTTTGCTTACCATTCTCAGACAGATGGCCAAACCGAGATAGTCAATTATAGTTTAGGAAACCTTCTGAAATGTTTGGTCAAAGAAACCCTAAGAACTGGGATCTGATCCTCCCTGTACCTCAACTGGCCTATAATAACTCTATCAATAGGTCACCAGGTATGAGTCCATTTGAGCTATTGCATGGTTACAAACCTAAGAAACCATTAGACCTAATCCCTATATCTCTGCATTCCCCCGTGTCCACTGCTGAGTCCTTTGCACAACATTTACATGACTTACATATTGAGATCGACAAATAACTTGAAGTGAGTAATGCATCTTAAAAACTTTGAGCTGACACACATAAAAGACATATTGAATTTGATGTTGGCGATTCTGTTATGGTTTAAATTCGCTCGGAATGGCACCCATCTGGGTCAGGTTCCAAATTGCATCCTCGCAGTGCTGGTCCTTTCAAAATTTTAAAATAAGTGGGTTAAAATACTTATGTTATTGATATTCTACCAGAATTTGGTTTTAGCTCTACGTTTAATGTTGAGGACCTAGTTGCTTATAAAGGCCAATCTGTTATCCCAAGTGATCCTTTTATCTTTTCTCTAGATGAGTCTAACCCTGAGCTTATATCTTCTCCAGCTGACCCCAACCATAACAATGTTGAACCTAACCTTAAACATAATTATGAGCTTGATTCCGACTCTGAGTTTATTTCCCTACGTACACCAACACATGTTGCTTTCACACACGTAGATAAAATTGATACTGTTATAAATGATCAGGTTATTTTTACTGAGAAAGGAGCCGTTCAGCGCTATCTGGTTCGTTAGGTTGGCTAACCTGATTTAGATTGTACTTGAATTTCTAATGATACCTTGCAACGCATTGATCCTGATTCTTTGGAGTTCTATCGTAGTCAGCAAGATCTTCCTTCTCTGGCAGCGAGCGATGCCAAGTTTAGATTACCTCCCACGCTTGTTTACGAGCGATGAAGGAAGGTAGTATTGAACCTTAGCTTGTGGCTAGGTGATTGACTGAGAGCATTTTTTGTTCAGTTTTTACTCGACAGAGTCGAGTTTTTCTTAGCCTGAGAGAGTTGATGAGGACGTTAGTTATATTTATTATTATTATTATTATTTAGAATGTTTATTTAGAGCAGAATTTCTGATTTTAATTTTTGTAATCTTGATTCAATCTTATCTTGGGTTATTTTTAGGGTTTGTTAACTTATTTAAATGATTAAGTTATTAGGTTTTTAAAGACTTGTTGATGGAATTTTATTGAGATGGTTGTGTTTGCCTAATTTCTTTCATCTTTTCTCGAGTCTTCTACTTCTCTCTTTATTTATTTTTCTTTCATTTTGCATTTAATCTTTGTGTGCTGCATCAAATTCTCACTACCAACTTGTTGGTACCCAAAAAAAAAAAACACCTAGATGTGTGACAGCTTCTTGAGCACTATCACGCGGAGTAAAGACATATTAATTTGTCACACTCCCGACCACAATGGCTAGGCCCCACGAATAATTAAGGCACGATGTAATGAATTTAATTTATTTATCACTTTCTCATTCATTTATTTCAATTCTCTTGATTTATTTAGTTCCTCATTATACATGTGGCATATGAATGTGACATTTGAACATTATTCGTGTCCACATCACATCTATTAGCCTGATTTTCACCACGCGCATTTAATGCTATGTAATGATCATTTAATGTAAAACAAGTCGCCACACGATGTAAGCACCGTTAGTGGAAAAGTAATAATTTCTTTCCATTATTTTTGCGTTTGTTTCTTCTCACTATAATACTGTAAATAAAACATTTAACTCCAAATTCAAGTACATTACTATTATCTACCAATTGTTATTGACTTTTGTTCCTAATTCTTTCAAGTCTTTACCGACTTGAGTATCAGAAAAATTGTAGTCGAGAATCTTCTTCGGTTATTTCTTTGATTTTATTTTTTTTACAGGCTTAATTTATTTTCTTTTCTGTTGACGTGATGAACACACTCATTATATATATATATATATTTTATTGCCGAACACAATTACATATACACCTGAGATGTAATAAGCCAGATTAATCAAAACTCTTCCCATTTCCTTGCCATGGTCTAAAGCAATGACCCCAACGAATTAGAATGGCTAGTCCATCCATGCCCATCCCAGTGGACAATTATTTGATTGGGCATAGTGTCAGCTACAAATAAGTAAAATAGATAAAGCGGCATCTTATAAAGCATTACATACGTACATATATATATTATATAACAATACCCCTTCAGATCTAATGATATAAACAAACAAGTGGCCAAGTTATTCGAAACAAAACTACTCCAAAGCAAGGCCCAGATATTGAGTCCAACTACTACTAATTCAAAAGTACCCAAAGCAAGGCCAAGGCCCTGTTGACGTGGGCTTTGTTGTTCAATCAGATAAAACTACTACAACCGACAAGATCTAAAAACACACAATGGCAGATGATGAGCCGGGTGGCATTAAGGGTGATGCTGATTTTACAGTCCGAAGCTCCATCCTTTTAACATACAAGCTGGTTGTGCTTGCCTTCTCTAGAGCTGATGAAACGTGGGATCTTGTAGTAGGAGAGGAGGCACATCACTGTCGTTTGTATTTGTATCGGCAAAACGATCCAGATCCGCCACCGGCAGCGCCTGCTGCAGGTGGTGCTGGTGGGGGATCGGGTAATAGTTGTTCACGGTGGCCTCGGCAGCCATTGCTCCGATCTGATCATGCAGCAACATTGTTGGGTAATTTTTGTCAGTATTAGACATACTGGGTCACAGAAACTATTGTTTTTACCCTTTCATTTTGTATACCTCTTTTTCCATTTGCTGGTTTTCATTTCTCAGCTGTTTCTCCTGTTCACATAAAAGAAGTTGTTAATATTGAGAAAGAACCTAATAGCATTGGCATGCAATAATTATGATATAGTTGTCCTGTGCCATGAATCAACAATTGCTTCCTTTGCACCTCAACTAGGCTAGGTCTATACATGGGTTTTCATTTGTACCCTAACACTTCCTTTAAAACACAGCATGTACATTCTATTCCCACTAGATAAAAGGTTCCAAATTAATTCCACAATATGATTGAGAAATAAATTGCAGTCCGATTGACATATTATCTAAGTTATGTGTTTTATTATCCTTGCCCTCTGTCATCTGCTTCTATATAGTACCATAATAATAATAGCAATGTATCTGATCACCTGAACTGAGGTGGTGTTTGGATGGGGAAAAAGAAAAAAATGAAAAAATTAGTGTAAAAGTGACACGCGGCGAAATTTAATTAGAGGAAGTTGAAAAAAGTTAATAACTTTTTATAACTTTTGATAAAATTTGGTGTACCAAACAACTTCCGAGTTTACCATTTGATGTCCTTTTTACTGAATGGAAATTGTGATCACATAATTAGCGTACTGGTGAGAGTGGATTAGTTGATGAGTGAGGAGAAGGGAGAAAACAAACACAAAATTAGGTCGTGGAGCTTCATGGCCGACTAGGTCAAGGTGATGGTGCTAATAGCTTAGAATTGAATGGTATAATGTTTTCAGTAGTGGTAACAAAGAACTGAAATGCCTTGGGATTGAATCTGTAGCAAAGAAAATATAATAGTTTAATTAGAGGTGACAATCGTGTTGTATCATGTTGAATTCATAATATGTGCCATTTCATGTTTGTTTTCAAATATAAATAATTTAGCTTAAGTTGTTTGTGAGCAACTGCCCCTTGCATACTCTGCTCCTGTATCAGCTTTCGTTTGTGAGCAACTGCCCCTTGCATACTCTGTTCCTGTATCAGCTTTCGTATGCCGTTGCTACTTAACATAATAGAAGTGGCCTAAATTCCCAGATGACATGGCCGACAACCCTAATGTCTAGTGCAAATTCTAGTTGATTCTTTCATTGAACTTAAATGCTATGACTTCTTTGTGATGATGGTTAATGGAGCAATGCCCTTCTGTCCTGATTTCAGATAAATAATAAAAATCAAATCTCTAAACAACCTATTTCCCTTCCATGTGTAGCACCACATCAGTATGTATGAGGATCTTGCAAGATATTACATAACAAGGTATTTCTTAAGCATTTCACTCAAATAAATAATGCGAAGTTCTTGAACAAGTATTTATGTCAGTTGTAGAAAGAAGGAAATGCTTAAAACATGTACAATATATGGTGTATTTGGAGTTGTATGAATTTGTAAAAATTTGTAAAAATTAGTGTCTTATACTTTGTGCAGTGAGTAAAAATTTTAAATTTTATAGTCTAGTAATTCGTGTTTGTAGAAATTTGTAAAATTTTATATTATCTTATTTTACACCAAACGGTGCCATAATTGGATGCGGAAGAATGATGAAGAAGACATACCTTTCCATGGAGAGCTGTTATGTCTGCCATCATTAACTGTGACTGCACTTAGGCTACGTTTGATTAGCATCACAAACAATGTACTTTTTATTTATCAGATTTTGCTGTCTTCACAATTTTGTTACTTTTATGGCGGATAAATGTGGATTTCAAAGTTAGATCCACATTTGAGGAACATATATGCAATATCAAGATGTTGTAGCAAATAATTATGAATTTTAATGTCTACCATGAAAATAATCATATTTGTTTTTCATTTTTTACTTTACAATATTTGGTTATACTGTAGCAAATACTTATAATTGTGAACAAAAAGTCTTAATATTTATTTTTGAAAGGTTATTCATATATAAATTAAAAGTATTGTTTTTATTTGTTGATTCTGAGGTAGTTATTAACCCAAAATTCAAAACTATAGCACGTGCAAAATATTGACTCTGAACTGTAGTAGTTGATTCATTGAATGCTTTGCTTTAGACCGAACGTGCTTCTCTCATATCAGTATGACAACGTTCTACGTCTCTTAATATATAGAAAATAATCATGTTTTTATTTATATGGGATGAAGTTTTGGAAAATGATTCTCCTTGTAAGTCGTGTTTTACCACTTAAAGCGGCGAAATTTTAATGGTTTAAGAATGATGGGTATGGAAACTGACCTTTCTGATCCTGGTTTGGCATAGTATGGCATCTAGGTGGCCTTCCAGTTGAGTGATCGCAGTCATATCTAGTTCCTCGACCTTTTGCTCTTCAAAATGCCTAGAAAGGTTTAGAAGAAACGTTTCCACAAATTTGTTGTCGTAAAACATGCGGTTGCAATTGCATGATAGCTAGCTATAGAATTGTTACCTTTGGACCATTTGTAGCAAGTGTGCGCCTCTCCAGGGATCAATGTTTCCTTCAGACTTCTATCCAAGCACCAAAAGAAAGAAGAGAGAATGCAATTGTATGATTCCGATCATCAAATTCTAATGAATCATAAAATCAAATGTCAATGTGATTTTTTTTTTTTTTCCCCTTTTTGTGTGCAATTAAGGCACGTATAGTAATAGAGGTAAACAAATAGCATAAATTTTGTTCCAAGTTGAAACTAACGTAAAAATTCTTGCTAGATAACTCCGAATAATTTTTCTTCAATTACCCTTAATATAAGTATAAATCTTTTCTTATTGGGCTGGAAAAGGTTTATAATAGTAAGGACAGACTTAGTAACTTTTACAAATTCCTAAATTGTACAAGCAATGATCTTATCCTAGAGGGCAAAAGAGGTTTGGATATTAGGGTGAATGAAACTATTGTAAAGGCAAATGAAGACGCAAATAAGAACTTCTGAATTACATGGTTATTTTTATATTTTTAAGGTCGTTGAAACTATTGTAATTTGTAAATGCATACAAGGACACAAATTAGAACTTCTAAATTATGTGAAAATCATTATTTTGTTGTTCCTTTATTGTCCCCCATCCCTTCCCTTGAATCTAAGATTAAAAAAAATGGATTCCTCTTCTAGAGTTTTTGAAGTAAGAAAGTAAGCTTGTTTGCTAGTAGCTATTCATTGAAGCGCATATCGAGATGGTTTGTTATTGAAATATTAATCACCAACAGTTAGTGTGCTAATCACTTCAAAGCTCTTTCCTTTTCTTGAAAACAAGGAGATCATAAAGTGTGGATCTTAATAATTCAAACTACCTTGTATTCCTGAACACTCTTGCCTTTAGCGTCTCCATCTTTCTGGATTTGATAGCGCTGTAGAATATTTCTCAAACTGCATCATAAGAGATATTATGTAAATATATCTAACAAACACCACTCAAAAGGTCAAATATGTAGCTATTAACAACATTGCATATTGGAAAGTAACTTATGAGCAGAGTTGACCGCACTCAATGCTCATGGTAGAATACTGGGAAACTGCTAGGAACACTGTTGAGAAATAACTTTAGGTAATTGGACTGTTAATAGGCCTTAGGGTGAGAAATAACTTTAGGTAATTGGACTATTAATAGGCCTTAGGGTGGGAAATAACTTCAGGTCAGTTGGCCTGATCCTAGGCCTAAGGTGTCAGCTTATAAAAACTACTTACAAGTTCATCCTTTGCTTAATACAATTCAATAAGAGTTAACTAGAACCTCTATTATAATATAAATTTAATCAATTTTATTAAATATAATTGAATTTATATTTTATAAGTCTAACTTAGTAGAGAAAAAAAACTCTCACCAAAATAAATTCTTTATTAATTTTTATGTTAAAATAAAACATTATCTTATTTTTTGTTAAAGAGATTACTTTTTTAAGTAATATTTTTTAAACGATCAGATATTAGCATATATTTCGCTTGATATAAATTTAGTCAAATTTAATATTTTTTAATAATTCATATTTTTTTATTCAAATTACAAGAATTTATGTTCTTATTTTTTAAATTATTTGTTATTTTGTATATTTCGATAAAGTGTAATTATCATATAAAAAAAAAAAAAAAATCAACCACACAAAACGCTACATGAGAAACCACGACCAAAGCAGTTTTAAAATCGATGGTATATCTGATTTGTATATGGCGAAATGACACATATGCGTTTGATTCATTAAAAAATTTTAAAAAATTTTAAAATATTAAAAAATTATTTATTTTTATTTTATTATACAAATTATACATTCATAATTTAATTTATTTTATTTTATTTTATTTTTTATTATTCCAAATACAGTTTGGAGCCACATAAAAAAAAAAATTTAAAAAGTTCAAAAGTGAAAATTTTTAAGATTTAAAATATAAAAAGTTATTTTAAAATGATGGTTAAATGATTATATTTAATTTAATATAAAATTGTTAAAAATTATATAAAATGAAAAGTGATAAAATATTATTAAAAAATTTTAAAAATTTTAGAGTTTTATGAAATTTTTTAATATAAATGTCAGTATAATTTTTTCAAAAATTTTGTTAAAATTCTAATAAATTTTAACAGAATTTTAAAAAAATTAAATTTTTTTTGAAATTTAACAAAATTGTTACTTCTAAAACTTCTTAATATTTTGAGCCCA
>JAVXUM010000003.1:1597020-1607164 GCA_035590655.1 Pouteria glomerata
TAAAATATATATTATATATATAATAAATATTATAAATTATTATATATATTAAATAAAAATATTATTTATATATATATTTATTAAATAAATATTAAAAAAGTATATAAATTAATAAATAAATATTTAAACGAGTACGGGGCAGGGTGGAGACCCTCATACCCGTCCCATCGCCGTACCCGTTCGGAGAATTCTTAAAATCTCTATACCTGTCTCTATCTCCGTTATTAATATCTCTATACGTTCTACAAATGAGACGGGTAAAGCGGGTACCTATTAAATGCGGGTAATGTTAACATCCCTAAACACACGGGCATGCCTCGCGCAGAGCTGTGTCTCCCTTCAATAACTCGTCCCTAGGACACGGGCAGCCCTACCCATAACTTATTTTGTTATATAGATATGCAGAGTCATATTCATCTATTTCGCTTGGGATAATCGAAACCAGAATTAGGCTTTTGAGAAAATCGATCAGCAGTTTTCCAGATTGGGATAATCGAAACCAGAATTAGGGTTTTGAGATAGAGAGCAAATGGCCTGGACGAACTTCATCCTTACGGTTGCCGGAGTGAGCGCCGTGGTTCTGCTGATGAGGAGCGACGTCAAACAATCGGCCACAATTTTCCGACGAAACGTCCGTCATATTCGCCAGTGGCTAGAAGAAGAGTCCACTACTGCCGCCAGGTACGACTCATTTCCTGCCCTTTTGATGTGTATATGCGTAGTTGTCTTTACACACACACGCACACATATTTATGTTTTCTTGAACTGAGTAGGGTTACCTCATTTTCTGTTTTACGCGTAATGTAATGATGTAATAGTCGTATTCCTGCAATCAATCCATTCTTGGTGGCCAGCGGTGCATTGTCTTCACCAAATGTTGAATCTTCATGCATAAAATGCAAAATCCCGACATATGAATTCCTATATTATACAACTAAGGATGATGTCCTCTTAATTTTTTTTCCTCCTCTTATTGCAAATCCACCAAACGGAGGCTTTTAGCTAGGGGTGACAAGTTGTGTTGTTTACGGGCCATGTTTTGATTCATATTTATTTTTATTTGTGTTATGCACAGATATCTCATAATTCAGTGAACATATTAAATAAATAACTTATTATGTTAAATAATTAACTTCTTTCAAAATTGAGTCAAACAATGTAAATTTCAGTTTAATTTATTTATTCATGTCTGTGTTTGTGTTCCTGTCTCCATAATTTTGTATTCGTGTTTTGTTCGGATTGTGTTTCCATGTCGTGTTAGCCGCCCCAGCTTTAAGCAGCTTCTTCTCTGTAGCTTATACCTACTTCTTCAATGATGCAGATATTCATAATTCAAATACTAACTGTATAATAGAATACTAAGTTTGTAGATGGTATACAAATGGGGCTTGAGGTGGATCTGAATTGGAAATGAAACTGTAAGCCCAATTGCTAGTAACCAGGGGTTCTCATAATTTCATAGTCTATCATCATTACCCCAAGTAAGTGACTTGGCCACAAGGTTGTGAACCCATGAGAGATGTGGAGAGGATCACCAAACATTTAGCTTGTTGAAAACTTTGAACAACTCCTCTCCACCAAATAAGAGGCTGGTAATGTAGAGTTCCTTCCTCAATACATGAACCACTTGCAATTTCAGGAGTTGGTTTTTGTGATTTTTCTCCCGATACTAGTGGATGAGAGTCTCTATGGAAGAATCTAATATCCCTATAAAGTTTCCAGTGGAAGTCACATTCTCCTTGATGTCTGCTTTTATATTTCAAGATTCCCATTTTATGTTAGAATTTTGCTTCCAAAATCAGGACCCTGAAGCACCCCTTTGTACACACCACCCAATTCGTTAAAAAAAGAATTGAAAATGTGCTATTGGAAAGACTTGTTAAACGTCCAAGTTGCTATTGAGCTTGGGCAATTTGCCCGATGTTTATTTTTTTATTTATTTATTATTATTATTATTTTTTTTTTTTGAGGGGGGATTTTCATATGTAGGATCTTGTTACATGAGGTCAGCCTTGGGGATTTTGGAGAAAGAATTAATTTTTTGTTTGGGAGATTTAGAGGCAACCGGTTAAAAAATGTGAAAGTATGGAGATTGTCAGGAGTAGGAGAGGGAGAGGGAGAGGGAGAGGGAGAGGGAGACCCAAGAACTGTTGAAAAGTAATTATTAAATATGACGTTGCCTACATGGATTTAACGGAGGATATAGCCCTTAATAAATTTGATATCAAATCCATATAGCCGACCTCACCTAGTGAAAAAAAGGCTTAGTTTGGTTTGGTTTTGGAGATTTAGAGGCAACCACTTTGTTCTGCCTTTTTATTCTCAATAGGTAAATCTGCTTGTTGTCATTGCTGGTGAAGTAGCCTTTAAGCTGAAGCATGTAATTCTTGTGGAAATTGTGATTGATTCCATTTCTTTGCTTGCATTTTCATATGGAATATGGGGGTTTGTACTAATAAAAATTGAATAAAAAAAATTGTGGGCTTATCAGGAAACGGCAAAGGCTGAGTTGTGGAAGTTTCAAATATTGAAACAAGGGGTGTACATGGGTTGGAGCAGTTTGGTTTCCATACTTGGAATAGAACCGAACCAATCCTAGTCGGTTCAAGAAATTTGGAACCGGAACCGATGTTGGAACAGAACTGACCCAATGGTTCACTTCTAGTGCAGTCGGTTCTTGGTTCTGGTAAATTGGGTCTAACGCGGTTCTTTCTTGCTGTCTTAGCAACCTCCTTTCTCATACCACCAAAAGCACCATCCTTGTAGAAAAATTGGGCGCAGACATCCTGGTAACGGGAAGCCATGAGTATGGTTTCTTCAAGACGTGCTGACAAATTCCAACAGTAAATGTTCTCTAGAACTATTTGGCAGAACCAATAGTTTCTAATTAGTTTATCCCTCTTCTATTTGCAGGGTTCTCTTAGAAAGTGTGAGTGATCAATGTGCCAAGCATGTCAAAGTGTCCTTTGGTTGGTTCGGTTTTGGGTTGCGTCTGCTTTTGAAATGTGGGGAACCGAACTGATTTCCACGGTTTACCATAACCGAATCTAACCAGTGACCTCAAATCGAATTAGTTTTTCGATTCTTTTGTACAACCCCTAATTGAAACAGAATCAGAATTGGACTTTAGTGTAATTCTATGGCCAGAAGTGTTGGCAAATGGGCTCCACCAGAATATTTTTAATGGAGTTTGAACCAGGTGTATCTGGCTAGATCCACTAATTTTCTGGCAACTTCGAAGTTTGTATCATTGGTGTATCCCACTTGTTATTTCTTTGACATTCACCTATAGAAAGCATATTTTAGCAAATTTTGTTTCATTAAATATCATTGCATTAAATGTTTGTTTTTATTTTCCTTTTGCTTTCATTAGTTTTTTATCAGTTTTTTGTCAAATGTAGATTTATAATCGTGAAATGAAAATAAAATAAATGCAGCTTGCTGGCTAATTACTCAATGTCCTTTCTTGGTTCGGAGCCACATTGCTTAATAACTTTTATGATGGTATATATAACTGGGGCCCTCTCAGGCTAGAACTCGATGTTATTATTTGACCTAGCCAGTGTCACAATATTGTAGTGTAACCAAACTTGTTAGTTAAAAGTACGTGGCCCAGAAGAATGTGTGTGTGTGTGAGGAGTTTATGGTATATTCTCTATCATTTTTTCTTTCATCTTTCCTAGTTCATGGAAGCTGATTTTTTGTTAGCATGGATATAATTAATTGTGTACATATGTATTTTTAGGGAGATGGAGAAGGCCAAACCCAAGGAGCTGCCTGAAAAGGATATTTCTAAAGGGGACAAGCACTAGACATTTCAGATCAGACTTGGGGTCTATAATGCAAAACAGCTCATTCGTCCAAAACTTTGGATTTCTCAGTCTGCGCTGTATAGATTTTGGATCGGATAGATATAGTTTAGTGTGACTGCTCCTTTAATAATCTTTGTTTGTTTCTCATGGCTTACCCGTTACAGTCTGCCGTGTAATATTCGCGAAGGAAAGGTACTCTTCTTTTGGTATAGTGTTCACTGTTGCATGTAAGTGAAAATACTAATTCAGCTTAAATTTTATAGGTATGTCTTTTGCTTGTTACTCTAATTGCTATCATAAACTTTTCCTTCTCCTGACTTGGAAGACGCGAATGCAGTATGAGATTTCACTCGTCCAAACTTCGAACCAACATGGCTAGAGCTCCGTGCTTGTTGGTTGGTTAGCCTTTGTGTCTATTAAGATTTGCTAAGATTTACTTTTGAGGAAGGTTTAAATAATATAAAACCCGCCATTACGTAAGGCTACGGGGGCATACAAATTTAGTTGAATCTTCCGTCGTTCCTATTAGAAAATATATTTTAATTTATTTTATAATTTAATCAAATAAAAAAAAATAACACTTCAGTTTAATTTTTTTACAAACCTTTGTTATTTTCTTTATCATTTGGATATTTATTGTTATTATTTTTTTTTTACAAATCTTTCATATTTTATTCAGCATTTACAATACTTGACAGTTTTTTCTTACATTTTATTTCAAACTGTGAGAATGAAAAAGGATCATATAAAATCTTATTAAATAACTTGAGCATGATGACAAAAGTTAAATGACAAAAATTTGTAAATAAATGGAATGAAAGAAAATCATTTTTTAATTAATCAAATTAGAAAATTTGAATTGAAACGATCACAATCCTAACCCACTTCATAGCTGCATCTACTTTTATTATTTATCTTATGCCCCTTTTTAGTTCTATTATATAAAATCTCATACAAACTCTATTAAGATGGAGGTGAAGCGGACAATCAAGTTCTCGCCCAATCCTAGCCACCGTTTGCCATTTAGAAACAGGAGGAAAAATTTGTCTTCAAAGTTATCTTCAAAAAACCATCAATGCGGCAGCGTGTTGGACAAAAACTCAAAATTCAGTAACCAAAAGAAGGAGAGGAACACCCAAGAAATTGTTGGATCTTCAGAGAACATTTTACAAGAGCCAGAGAAAGACAACTACTTCCAGGAAAATGGAAGAACTTGGGAGGCACCCTTCTCCAACAAATCATCAGGAGACACTTGAAACATCTCACTGCAAAGATTGTTGGTGACAGTGGCCTGAGAAACCAAAGGTGGAGGTTTCTGTTCCATCCCTTGCGAGTATTGAGACAGACCATCAAAATGCAAGTAGGTACCTATTGGCTGCTGCTGATTAGAATCATGAATCACATCCCTTCGCAATAAATGGTTCAAAGTTGCCTCAGAAGTTTGCATTGGATGTGGTGACAGAAGAGAGCGAACACACTCACAGTCGACAGATTGCGATAATCGATCAGACAAGATTCTCTGGTAATCCCTATGCCTTTCTGGGGAGGCACTGTTGTCATTGACAAGTCGCTGGCAGGCAGAAGAAACATCAGGGACTGCTTGATGATTGCTTATTTCAGGGTTGTTGGCCAGCAAGAATGGGAACCGTTTGTCTCCTCCGTTGTAGATGCTGGCCAAAGAATTTGGAATTGTACTCTGTTGATTTGCAATCCTGGGCCATGTGGAAGCAGCACCAACTGTGGACTTTGTACATGCTTGTGAACCAGCAAATTGCAAAAGTCTCGCACCTATATTTTAGGAAGAAATATCAAATCTTTAAGCTCGAATATTTGACTTGGATAATAGAAGAGTTCAGTAACAACTTGTGGGGTATTATGTGTAACTGGATCGTATCATTACCATAGGCAAATTAGGTGGATGAATAAGTTCTATGTAAACTTCAAGCAGAAATCTATTATCTATAGCATTGAATTGGAAGTCATCAACAGAATCATCATGCATGCTGTTTTCTGCAATGGAAATTTCTAAGCTACTAATTAATTTTTTTTTTTTAAAAAAAAAAAAAGAGTTAACCTAGTGTACAAAACTCCCACATTGTTGAGTCTAGGATGGTCAGCTGTCGACAACTTTTCTTTTAAAAGTAAAAAAAGCTAATTTCAAGGTTCGAACCTGTGATCCTAGGTTGCAATAGAACTTTATCACCATTCCAAGTCCACTTTTTAAGCTACTAAAAAACACCGCCCAAATGTTGTGGTGAAATAGGGATACACACTTGGGCGTTAGAGGCCACTGCAGGATGGGTGGAGTTCAAGGTTTAATCCCACTAGGTGCCCTTGTGGAAGATGTGGTTTTAACCAATTGATGAATTCAACTTCAAATCAATACTACTAGAATGAAGAATTGCAGATAAGTGGAAGTTAAGATCTTCACACAATGTGGATGGCAGTTTGTTTTTACTCATCTTAACATCACGTTGCTAGACAGTCCAAAGTAAGGAAGGGTGCCCCAACCCCTCGCAAACCTTTAAGATAGCAGTACAATACAATTGCTTGCCAATTCAAGCAATTGAAAAGTTATGACATATTTAAGTTTAGAAAAACTCAGCCTACTTGATAATGTCATTGATATCAACGAGAATCCAAACATGAGCTCTACAATTTCATACAACACTTGCAAGCGTGGACTTGCTATCTCAACCAAATTGGAGCTTAAGCCATTGCTGTTTTGATGATTAAGCAGTATTGGGGACACTATTCCTAGATAGAATGTCAGGAAAGAATCCAAACCTTGGGAATCGGAGAAAAAACTCCCAGAACTCATGCTGAAGGGTTCTGGCTGAGGTTTCCTCCTACGTCGGTTGTGACCGTCAAGGCGTTTTCTGCAGCTTCGCTTCTCTTCATCAAACTCCCCAAGAGATTGGAATCTACAAAATGAGATCTAGTCAGTGAAAAACTAGATGAAGTTATATCCTGCCACAATTCAGATGAATCTCTTAAACTTAACTAAAAATAGCAATTGCGTTCCCGAATTTTGATGAGTATTCAAGGCAATGAAAGATGCAGTCATTCTAAATTTCCAGCAGCAGTACAACAAGAAAATCTTTAATCTTGTTATGTCTCACGTTTTCTTAATGCATACATATACTTTCACCATTACATAAAGAATAAACCAAATGTTTGTCCTTGCTCAGAATCTCACAAATGCTTGGCAGAAGCAGAATTTATAATCTTTACATGAATAGTTACTCTACATCCAAACAATCCATATCAACATAATTTTCAGTGCCTAAACCCGGCATTAATGTCAAGGGTGTATAGGTGTTCTAAAGAAGAAATATATTTAATTTCAGCAGTTGGATTAAAAATGTCCTGTTTAAATGATGTTGTAACGCACAACAAACCACTCATTTGAAATACTAACTTCTATCATATAAACGGGACTTAGAATGGTGCCAGGATCTTCTCAAAAAAATTTTACATCGACTCATAGGAATGGTTAAATTCACAACAAAGCAAAGAAAATGACACATGAAGATCAGTCCAAGACAACTCTAAATTCAATTCAATGTGTAAAAGTAAAACTATCATATTCTGCTTCGAATTCTGTATGCATCAATGAAACAAATTTTTTTTTTTTTCTGGCATAACAGATGCATTATAAAGTATCAAACCGAAAAGGAAATTGAAGTTTTAAAATCGCACCTGCTACATTGCTGGCAGAACCGTTGCTCTTTGCCACAAATGAACACAACTGGAGTCTTAGAGTGGCGCTCACACACCCTATGGCGCCGATGATATTCCCTGCAATTACTGAGGTCAGCTGTGCACCCGTCCACTAAGCACGAAACATTTTGCGTTCCATTAGTGGCTTTTGATCTCTTTGAGGATCCTGAAGGTGATGAGGCAATTGTGGAGCGTCTTGGTTCCTGCAAGTTGTCCACCAACCCCTCCCTTAAATCTCCTAATCCACCAAGTTTCAAATCAACTGAAAATCCTCCATCATTCTTTCGCATCCCCAAGCTACTGGACCCAACCAGAGCAGCAAGCCGAGGATCATCTTCTGGTCCCAATTCATTAAGTTCCCAAGCTGGTTCTTTCAATTCCCAGTCCATAATTGACAACACCTTACACTTCCACTCCTACAATCTATTCTCTGTACTCCTATTAACATAAAAAACCAACAGAGATCTCAAACAAGTTGTCCCACCACTAAAAAACTTCAATAGTTCTACCAAACTCAACTCACAAAGCTACAAATCTCAATTGCTTGACCCACACAAAGTTGTCTATACACAAGGAAATCAGAGAAAGCAAACGCATAAACAAATCAAAGTCTTACGAAGTGGGTTTTTTTTTAGTGCAAGGCAAAACAACAGAAACCAAGTTCACATAACTTTGATTGGATGAAAACTTACCTAAAACGAGACCAAACGATGACAACGATCCAATCGAATATAAGTTCGCCAAACATGAACTTTGGGAAGAGCAGTTGAACCAATCTCAGGGTAATTTGGTAACTACCCCATACTGAAATTGCTTAGAAACCTAAAAGTAGAAAGTATCTTTCTCTATCTAGACGAAGACAAACATATCAAAAGGCTATAATAGAATAAGAACAATTTACTCTCTCAAAAATTAATTCAACTTACATTGCTACCGAAGAGGAACTTCCAATAAAATAGCAGACCAAAAGATAACCGATTTAGGTTGAAAAGGGGAACAAAAGAGAGTACAACACTTAAGTAGATACAAAGAAATGTGGGAAAATTAGTACTTACACAAACCAGTGGAGCAGAAAAAAATATTTGAGCTTTCCCAGCAATTCATTCCCTGACCCATAACAAATATTGACAAAGATGGAAGGTTAGCAAGTCGAACAAAGGGCGTGAGGAAACTGAGCTGTGGGTTTGTATGAAACACACTCTCTCTGTACTCTTCAGCAAAAGGCTCAGTACTGAAATGGGTTATCGGGTTATTGGATTGAGCTCAGAATGCATTTTTATACATTAGAGAAAGCGCACACCAATGTATTAAAATTGAGAAAGTGGATGGAGAGGGAGCTGAAAGTTGTCGCAATAGGGGACCCTTTTAAGACTTTGATGAGAGTGAGATTTTTTTTTTTTTGGGTTCTTTCCGGTGTTCTTCGGTCTGTCCCCTCCCCTTAATTAGGGTTTTGTTTAGAGCTTTGGAATTGGGGAAGCATGGGGATGGGATTAAAATAAGTATTGATGAAAGAAAAGAATGAAAAAGGAAGGGGTGACAAAGAAAAGGACAGGCTGTTGTTGCTTTCAACTTTCTTGAACAATGACAGGTAATAAAAGAAAAAGTACAGCAAAAAAAATTAGGTAAAGTTAGAAACTTTAGAAAGCAGGCAAGCATTAGTTACCCCCCTTCCATGTTTCAAATATCCTGACAAGGGTTTTATGGAAGGATTTTTTTCCCCCCAATAAATTAAGAATTCTTTTTAAAAATATATATATTGAAAGTTCATTGAAATTTATTTTTAAAATATTTGTTGTTGAAAAGACAAAATTTGAAAGTCTACATTCACTTTTAAAATCTAAATAAGGTTGATTTAAGTACCAAAAGTTAATTTTTGTCTTCAAAAAGTTAATTTTATCTTTTTTATGGATTAAAATTAAATGAATTTGAAAGGGTATATTTGTAATTTTAATGTAATAAAATTTCCGATTTACGTGAAAAACTAAAAAATTATTTTTAGCTTTGGGTAGTCAAAAACCTATACTGCCATAACATAAACCACAATAACAATACAAATTGATTTCAAAATATAATTGTGCAATGTTGGATCCATCTTTATAATAAAAGTGATGGTTTTTGAAAATGTCTTTATCATAAATTAAGATTTAACTATTGAAATTAAGTTTTATTTTTCAACAAATTATTAAGATATTTTATATTTATAGAATTTATTTGTCTCACATTACTAAAATACAATAATTTTATCTTTTATTTTACTTATAAAATGACTAAAATTGTGGCATATGATTTTAATAAATAATAAATATAAAAAAGTCGTGTGTTTTGAAAAGAGATTTACTTTTTTAGGTTCTAAAAAAGAATTAACTTATTCATGTGCTCCAATAAAGGATCTACTTACTTAAAAATCTAATATGATTGTTAAATTTATATATTTTAATTAAATTAAAAATACAAAAAAAAATAAAGTTAAACTAAAAAAAAACATAAATAAAAAGGGCTTAAATAATAAATAGGCTATTTTTCTTATAACAATAACCCTTAGTATTTTTAAAATTTAAAATACTAAAAAATATCAAAAATTAATTAGGCTCAGGGAGTAGTTATTTTTT
>JAVXUM010000003.1:1607264-1618746 GCA_035590655.1 Pouteria glomerata
GAAGACCCAAAACCTGTTGGAAAGGAATTATTAAACATGACCTTGCCTACATGGATTTAACGGAGGATATGACCCTCAATAGATTTGATTGGTGTCGTCAAATCCATATAGCTGACCCCACCTAGTGGGAAAAAGGCTTGGTTTGGTTAAAGATTATATCCCATGAGAGTTGATAACAACAAGCAACATAAGTTGCGTTTAGCAATTTTGGGTAAAACAATCTTATAATCTCTGCAATGACAATATCATCATCACTTTGAAATGAAACAACTAATTTTTTGATATTAGTTGAATAGTTTAATTAAAAATTAAAAATTATTTTAATAAGTTATAATCTTATATTAATTGAATAATTTAATTAAAAGTACAAAATTTTTTAGGTGGGTTATAATCTTTAATTCATTTAATTTTTGGATATTAGTTGAATAGTTTAATTAAAAATGAAATATTATTTTGGCAAGTTATAATTTTATATTATTTGAATAATTTAATTAAAAAAATATTATTTAGATAGGTTATATTTTTTCTGAATTTTGTAATTCAATTAATTTTTTGATATTAGTTGAATCATTTAGTTAAAATTTAAAAATTATTTGGATAAGTTATAATCTTATATTAATTGAATATTTAGTTAAAAATACAAAAGTTTTTAGATATAAGTCGTCAATACCACTGACGACCCAGGCTTCCCTTGAAAAAGGAGAGTGTCATCAGTGTTGTTGATGATTTATAAGGTTGTCATCAATGCCACTGACGACGCACACCTTTTTTTTTACAAATACTCCAATTTCATCCAATTTTAATGAATTCTTAAATTAATATTTATATTTGGGTAAAAAACTCGATTATAGCTGATTTTATTAATTCTTAAATTAATATTTATATTTGTGATTGTAATTTCCTTTTTATATGTAATCCAACATTATAAATATAATGATTGAGAGAGAGAGAGACTAATTAAGCTCTTTAATTTTTTCTATTTTATTTTTTAACTTGGTGTCAGAGCAGTTACAAACACATACGCACACACAAAAGAAAAAGAAAAAAAAAACAGCGGCTACATTTCACACTGTCGGCATGCCAGTGGCCATATGTGTTCGTTGTCGCTTCCTCAGAAAGGATCACATGGTGATCACCCTCATAGTCGATTGACCCCTTCTAGTAGTTAGACGTGCTTTCATGCGCTGATAATAGCCTCTGAGAGTAGATCTCACGCTCCTTGTTTGTAAAGAGAGTGCTACATGATCCATAGACTTCCCTGCAGCAATCTTTGGTGATGTTTGCTTGATTTAAGATGACCTCCTACTGCCATTGTTGTGATGTATAAATGATTGAATGTTTTTTTTTTTTTTTTGAAAGTTTAATGATTGAATGTTGTCGTTGGTTGTTCTTGGTCACTGACTATTGGTCATCGCTCTCAGTCTCAGTTATTGCTATTCTCTTTGTCTAAGTTGTCATTCTCAGTTGTCGTCATTGGTAGTTTTTTTTTTTTTTTTGGTTGATGCTTGTTGATCAACTTTGCTCACTATGTTTGCATATTATTGTTGAATGTTCATATGATGCTTATTGATCATGGCTTGAGTTGTTCGTGATGCTTGAGTTCTGATTGTTGCTTGATTTCTAATTTTATTGCTCGTAAAGTCCTGATCATAGCTCCCTACTTTTGGTGTTTGGTTTCTAGTATGGCTATTGATCTTGCTAAGACAATCATTGATTTTGCTAAGACAATCATTGATTCCTCCTTGGTTCCAGTTCTTGTCATTTCACTAGATAGTCTTCTTGAGTTAATTTTTAGTGAGAAATTTAATGGGATGAATTATTTAACTTGGTCTTATGCCATTTAGGTTTTTCTTAAAGGCAGATAGATGGAACACTATCATTGACATGATTCTTGATTCTCAGTCTACTACTTATCGGTAATGGCATGTTGCAGATGCTGCTGTTATGAATTGGTTATGCATAGCCTAGAGCATTCTCTATCACATACGGTTTTAGTATGTGATTGTTCGAAGGCAATCTAGGATTCTTTAGCTGACTTCTCCCAATGGAGCAATGTTTTTGAAATTTTTGAAAAATATGAGCGGCTTTTCTCGTTACGACAGAATGTTCAACTTTGCTCTGAGTATTATAACACCCTCAAGTGTCTTTGTGATCGTTTGTTATAGTTTGTCCTTTTCCAGAAACTTTAGGCGAATGTGATAAAGGAATGGGGGGATGATGAGGACATCAGAGTCTTGAGATTTATATCTTTTATTATTATTTTATATACCATATATATTTTGTTTATTATTTTAGCTAGTTTATTTTGAGTAGAATTTGTGATATTGTAATATTTGGTTTGATATTATCTTTAGTTATTTTACGGATTCTTCGCCTATTCAAGGCTTGAGTTTGTTAGAGTTTGACAAATTATTCATCATTGAATACTATTGAATTAAAGGCTGCGTTTACTAATTCCTACTTTGGATTGTAGCGCTCTTGCTTAGGTCATCATTATCAGACAACACCTTCTTCATCTGGTGATTCTGATTCTGCTACTTTGGTTGGTGGTTGATGAGGTTGTT
This sequence comes from Pouteria glomerata, assembly GCA_035590655.1. Taxonomy (NCBI): domain Eukaryota; kingdom Viridiplantae; phylum Streptophyta; class Magnoliopsida; order Ericales; family Sapotaceae; genus Pouteria; species Pouteria glomerata. The sequence goes on from JAVXUM010000003.1 coordinate 1,609,829, forward strand.
CTCGTGGCATGTCATGTGGAGGAAAACGTCGCTTGGCCCTACGGGTGGAATTCCATGCCTTGGTTCGTTGGTAGAGAACCTTGCATGGGTTCGCGGGAGTAGAAGGCTACCACAAGGCATGCAACCCCCCAGTTGATGGCATGGCTTTTTGGTTCACATTTGGCCTACAACTCCAAGCTTGAGCTAGTTTGTGTGAGGTTTGGGATAGGTTTTGACATGTTCAGACCATTTTTGGACGTTCTGGACAAGTTTTGAGAGTGTAGAAAATGTTATTGTGGCTTGAATTTTGGTTAACCCAAATTGATGACCCGACCTGAAATTTCGCGGTGTGACTTGATTGGTGAGAAAAAATGGAGGTCTGTGAGAAAACCGATAGGCCCGGAGACGACTTTGCAATCAGTTGGAAGGCGATTTTGCAATTTACAGTTTTTTTGTCTACCACAGAGGCTGAGTATATGACTCTTACAGAAGCAACGAAGGAGGCTATTTGGTTACGGGGTTTGGTGAGTGATTTGGGTTTGACTCAAAAGAAAACTCCAGTGTTTTGTGGCAGTCAAAGTGCCATACTTCTTACCAAGAACCAGATGTACCATGAGCGCACCAAGCACATTGATGTCAGGTACCATTACATTCGGGTTATTGTATCACAGGGTATTGTTGATGTGAAGAAGGTGTCTACACATAATAATCCAGCAGATATGATGACCAAGGCAGTCCCGGTTAGCAAGTTTAGGCATTGCCTAGACTTGGTTGGTGTTTGTAGTACTCATTAGTGCCCTTGTGAGGGCATGATGCAAGGCAGAGTGGTGATTTTTTTGTTGATGAATGGAATTCAATCCAAGGGGAGGAATTGTTATTGTGGCTTGAATTTCGGTTAACCCGAATTGATGACCCAACCTAAAAGCTAACGGAGGGAGTGACCAAAAGCACCTACGGTCCAGACCGCTTGGCGCAGGGTCCGGACCCTGCAGAGGAAACAAGCGAATGAAGATCTAATGCTACGGTCCAAATCCCTTGGCATAGGGTTCGGACCCTACGGTTTTGGCCCACCCAAGTGTTTGTTGCTAAGTTCTAGGGTTTGTGAGCTTATATATATTCAATTCATTTGTACTCTGTTGACGACTTTTCATTAGTGGAAATCTCTATTCTCTGTCTTGCCCCGAGGACATAGGCATATCGCCAAACCTCGTTAATTTCTTGTGTTCTTTCTTCTCTCTTGTTCTCATAATTACTGGTGGTTGATCATTATTTGCGTAACATTCATCGAGTGATTCGAGTAAGAGTGACGAACGGATTCGTACGAATGAGTCGCAGAGAATTCGAGTAGAGTCTTATAATCCGTTGATAGTAAAGATTCCGTAAGTAAGGTTTTTCCTCCTGTGATAGGGTTTCCTCGTTATTTTTCTGGTATGATTATTTTTTACTTTGTGTGATTGGTTGGTTTAACTGAGAGAATTTTCAATATTTAATGAGATTTTTTTTTTTATTATCGAACAACAGCCTAAAAGTTTTGAGAAATTTACGAAAAGATTCTGCCAAATATGTTCAATTAGATGCCGACACTTTTACGCGTGCAATAATAATTAATTAAACCATGTGAAATTTTTGAGAAGACAACTTTTGTTGTTGGAATCCGTCGGTGGGTGACACTGCAAAGTCTAATGCTTGAAATGCTAGCTACCACATTTGATAGGCAAATTTGGTAGAAAAGGGACAACCCCATCTCCACCAGTGGAGCTCCGTACGCGTGTATCATGCTCCTTTAATTTGTTTGGGATTAAAACAACAGCCAATTTAGCATGATCGTGATTGGAGATAGATACAAAAGTTTTACAAAATATTACAGTTCCACGTACCAAAGTTTGCTTGGAATTATTGAGATTCATTGATTCCAATTTAACCATGAAATGAATATTAGACCTTACAAACAAACTATGTGGTCCACCTGCTGTCTAACTGCTTTTGGGGGCTCTAAGACTTTGTTTGGTGGGAGGTGAAGGGAGAAAGAGAGAGGAAATGAATAATTTTGTTTGGGAGAAGAGTGGGAGGGAGAAGTGGAGGTAATCAATTTCTCTGCTAATTAAGGTTTCTGTCACTCCTGATTTAGAGGGCATTTGGAATACATGATTTAAACAAATTTTTGGTATTAAACGCCCAACCTCTAAATTACGTTTTCAAAAATAAATAGTATCATTGGAATAAATTTTTATCTGTTCCAACGGATTTTTGATAGTAACTTTTTAACTTACGCATCAAATATTAAATTTTAAATCCGTTCGAATAGATTTTTAAGTCAATTCGAGTAAATTTATGTCAAAATTTTTTAAAAATTGTTAAAGAATTTTTGAAATTTGTAAAATAGTTATTGGGGTATGTGAAAATTTTATTGAAATTTGTAAAAATTTGTTGGTATATGTAGATATATATAAATTTATAAAAATTTCATAAAATATAAGGTAAAAAAATATATTAGAGAATTTTTAAAATTTTAAAAAATTTTCTAAGATTTTTGATATTTTCAGCGTTTCAAACATATCCTTAATTTGTAACCAGTGTAAATAGAAAAGGGTAAAATTTTTATTCGTGCCTTTTCTGCTTTATGTTTAATTTTTTTATGATTTCTATAAATGCTAAAATCTTTATGCTCCTGTATTCCCCCAAATAAGAAAATAACCATTCACTTTCTCAGCTCTCCAAAACAAGAATAATTAATCAACTATCATTCGCTTCCACGCCATTTACTTCATTATTCTTCATTTTTTTTTCCCTTTTCCTCTTACTCTGGAACAAATGCTAAAGCTACACATATTGCAATGGAAGAAAATATGAGGAGTTTCAACATTATTTGCCACGCTATAAAGTTAAGTTGAGTTGGGGAAAAAAAAAATATCTAAAGGCCATTTTTTTAATAAATTTTTCATTGCACGTTCAATTTTAATTATTATTAAGATTGCATTTTGTTGGTATAAAACAATGGCGAGACATTTGGCATTATTTCCGAATACAACTTGCCAAGAGGAAGGAAGTTTAATATAACGTTTCCCGACCAAACGAAATAGGTCCCACTTAGCTAATTAGATATAAAGCAATGGACTTAGTATATTAACGGTCATCTGGTTTGTTTCTAACCGAATAGCCATGTTTAGTTGGTTATTAATCATTTGATTGGCAGATTGATGTGACAGTAAAACATGCTTAATATTAAAATAATTTGGTCGAAACCAGTTCACACCATAGTTGTAATAAATGTTATGTGATGTGCATTAAATGCTAAATAGGAACTCACACGAGCCAAGCTTTCACATTGAAAAGGTCATGATTTCATTTTGCTAAGATAATATTATTTTATTAACCATTTTTATACTATAAATATCACACTTAGTCTAAAAATCAGATATGCGCTCTCTATTATCCGCTGTTTTAACCATTAAACTCTCTTTATCAGTGGTGGATCCAGGAATTTTTTTCAGTGGCGGCGAGATCGTTAATTTTAAAATTTGTTTGTGAAAGAACTCCATTTTGGAGCTTCCTTATAGAAGAACGATTGAACCCAATTCAAATATACACAATAAATCAAAGAGAACAAAAAAAGAAACCAAATAAATTAATCGAACTAAGGTGTTGATTAAAATTTTTTGAACTAAGAATTGGGTCAAGTCCGGATATTAAATCGGATCCGGATCGGGTTTCACAAAGCCAGTGGCAGCCGCCGCTGCCACTCGGCCTAGGGTGCGTCCACCACTGCTCTTTATTGCTTTTGAACCTTCATTGCTTTAAGCATCGAATGAATTTTAGCCGAAGATCCTCCTTGGCTTTTCTTTCTGATTGTCATTTGTTTTGCAGGCTCAAGTTCGTTTGTCACAGTGGACATGAAGGGCATTTTTAGCAAAATTTTCTATTGCCAAACACATTTGTATTTTTAAATTTGAAACCAAATGTTATTTAAGAGCAATTGCTCAAATATTGATATAGAAAAATAAAGAATTTGTAATTATTATAAAAAATAATTATTTAAAATATTTTATAATAACGGTTTCACTATTTTGTGAAATAATTACACCACGGTAGGAACTATTAAAAATTTTTCATATATTGTTACATAAATTATCTCTTTTATTTATATTTTAATACAATTTAATATCAAATTCATTAATTAAAAATCTCTGATTATTTAAATAGAAAAAATGAAAATAATAAAAAGATTTTTTTTTTTTATTTGTTTCTTATTGCGTGTCATTTAGTTAGATCAAATTCATTTATTGTCAATGTATAAAAAGTAATTAAATTTATCCTTAAAAATCAAATACAACAAAGAATAGAACATCTACGTATTCCCGAATGTTTTATAAAAGGTGATCAACTTTTTTTAATTAAATTTTATCACAAAATAACTTTTACTTTAATTTTTTTTATTTATTTTCTACTTTGTTGCCATTCAAACACGCCTTTATTTAAAACTTCTTTACAGGCCTCGTAAGTTGGGAGTGGTGAAGTAACTTTTACGAATCCAATTACCAGCATAACTAGAAAGTTGGTGCCGAACGCGGTCTTCTCCTCATTCAATCGCGCGTTTAGCTCCGGTGGACCTTCCCCTTGAGCAAGTGCCAACAAGAATGACGAAATATTCGTGACATCTATTTTGTTGTCTAGTGGGAATATGCTCCGCATTGCTCGTGTGAGTCACGTGTAAAATAAAAACTAGAGTTGGAAATTATTTATAATGGTTAAATGAAAATAATTTTTGAAAAATATTAAATGTAATTTATTTGTAAATTTTAATATTTAAAATAATATTTATTATTAAAAGATACAATATACTATAAAAAGTTAGAAGTGAAATACATTTAATATTTTATTAATTTTAGTGTATTTCTTACACTGAGAAACACTTTTAATATTATTAATCTCTCTAAATTATATAGTATCATATTCTTATCAAGTTCGTCATATTTTTTTAAATTTAAAAAATTTATTAAACCCATTTAATTATTCAAGTTAGTCTTGAGCATTGTTAGAATATTCTATATTAATTTTTAGTAAATAGTTAAGTTTATTTTGATATGTGTAAATCATTACCATACATATCTCTTATTATAAACTTATTTAAAAGTATCTTCTTTACCTTTATAATATACATATGACAAGATATAGTATTTATATTTTCTCTCTCCAATTATATTGTTTCTCGTCTATCATTTTTATTTTCAACATTGTATCAAAGTCATATTCCGTGCTTTTAATTTCTTTGGTGTAGCATCATCCTGCTACACTATTTTTCATAACTACAAAATCTCTTTTTTTTTTTTTTTTTCTTTTTTGCACAGTCTAAAGCGATTTTAGGGTTTTTTAACCCTTCTTATTTTGATTATGATCTTTTTTTTTTTTTTTTTTTGTATTTCATAGCCTTAATACTTTTTTTGTTTGGGATAAAATTTCAACAGTATATTTTCATCCTATTCATAATAATGTTCTTGATGAAATTAATTATTATATACTAACAGATATTAGTCTTTTTTTATTAGTGGTAAACTTTAGAGATTAAGATGTTACTATTTTTTCTTCGACGTTTTTGTAATTTTATCTTTCTTGTTTTATCTTCACATACTGTATATTCTGGTTAATTATTTTTTTTCTTTAATTTAGAAAATAATTACACCAGTGGTACCGAAATTTCTTTAGAAACTTATTGTCAAAGTTTCATCGTCGTCAGTAGTTGCACAACTTCAGATTATATATTCAAGACTTTTTCTATTATCCTATTTAGCTATTTTTGGAATTATTTTATTTCCAAATTCAAGATGATGTACGAGTTTGATGGGAAGTATTAGAATATCCTCTAGTAGATTATTCTATATTAGTTTTTAGTAAATAATTGGGTTTATTTTGGTATATAAATTATTATTATACATACCTCTCATTATAAGTTTTTTTAAAAGCATCTCCTTTACTTTTATGATATACATATAACAAGATGCAGTATTTATATTTTATTTCTTTAATTTTATTATTTCTTATCTTTTATTTTTTAATTTCAACAAGCATATTGGATAGACTCAAAATTTTAAAGATACATAATTTTTACATATTTATACATTATTTAATATGTAGATTTTTATAAAAATTAAATTTAAATATCAAAATTTATAAAATAATAAAATTAAATTCATTCTTGCTAAATGCAACCTTGGGTTGAGTTGTCCTGTTTCAAACAACGTTTTTTTTTTTTTTTTTTTTTTTTCCGTAATTGTTTCAAACGACATTATTCTTTGAAAGATTAATGCTATTATAAGTTGTCCAGTTATGACCGGCAAACGTCAACCACCGATTTTATCCACGGGCGATTCACATGCTCGCACACAAATGGCATTGGTTAGCCATACGATTTATTGATCAACATTCTTTTATGACTAAAGTTCAACTAACCCAAAGCATTGAAATAGAATAAAAGGGTAAGAGTTAATTTTTAATAAAAATATTCTTACTAGTTGCTAACGTGCCACCTAATACTTTGGGCTTGTTTAGAGCCCCGATGTTTTTTAAAATAGTTTAAAAAATTTTAAAAGTTTTTAAATTCTTTTAATCACATTTTGTCACCTATCATTTTTACATCACATCAATACTAACTTTTAATTTTTTTTAACTTTTTTATTACTCCAAACGGACCATTTATATAACACCACCTAATTACGCTTAGTTTGGAAATAAGAAAAAAAAAAAAGTTAATTTTTTGTGTTTGAAAAGATAAAGATTTTAGGTGACATCTAATATACCTATTTTGAATTTATTTTTTATTTTAAATTTTTAAAAATAAAAAAAATAACTCAAAATGTATTTGGTCACTCTCTATTTTTAAAATTTGTTTTAGAAAATAGAAAATAAGTTTACACATGAAATGAAAAATGACAAAAAGTCATTTTGAGTATTTTTATCTTAATATAAGAAAAATATTAAAACATGAAAAAAAAAATATTAAACCAAATGAATTTTTTTGTTTTCTTTATTTTGAAATTTTTAAAACATAAAACATAAAAAATAAAAAATAAAAATATAAAACAGAAATGGAAATACAAATCAAATGCCACCTTAATGGTTTGACATTTTCTGTTTTCGTATTTTAAGATTTTTCTTATTTTGGTTTAAAAATATTCAAAATGATTTTTTGTTATTTTTTCATTTGATATGTAAACTTATTTTTTATTTTCTAACACAAATTTTAAAAACATAAATTATCAAATACGTTTTGAATTATTTTTCTTATTTTACAAAATATAAAATGAAAAATGGACTCATAATAGGTACACCAAATGTCACCTAACTTTTTAATATTAATTATCTTAATTTGATATTTTACCTTCTATAGTTTAAAAAAAAATTTAAAATATAAGATTTTAAATTTAATAATTTCAAAAAACACAAAAATCTTGATAATCAGAAGCTAAAAAGAGGTCTTAGACTTAGCAAATAGATCTCATAGAAAGAAATTGGATCATTCAGTTAATCAAATTTTAAATTTTTGTTCAATAACATTAGTTCGCGTTTTACCACGATTACTATAAGTTTTTTCAAACGTTAACTTTTGTGCCACATAAATTCGCCAAGGAATGCACCTAAATTATAAAAATAAAAAAATTATCATATATTATAGTCATAAAACGTTGTTATTAAAACTTAATAAATCAATTTCATCTGAATTGATTGTTAATCTGTTAGCATCTCCCTCTTTTAGAAGGCTTTTTTTTTTTTTTTCTTTCTTAAATTGGAAATGTGGCGTGGCATGTTGACTATCTACACAATTTGATTGGTTTTATTAGGCGAATGGGACCACATCCAAACGTGGACGCGACGCGTGTCTCTAGAAGGAGCCGTGCATCAAAGTGTAATTGATACAAAAATTGACCATTCGTCCCTAACACTGAAACATCTTTTTGACATGCAGATGCTCGAACCTGCCATATAAACACATAATTCCAAGTAATGTAGTGTTTGGATGAAATAAAATTTTAAAAAATTAACATAAAAATTACACATAATAACATTTAATTAGAAAAAGTTAAAACAAGTTATCTTAAAAAAAAAAGTTAGACAAGTTTATAACTTTTTGTAATTTTTGGTGAGTTTTAACATGTTAAATAGCATTTAAATCTAGTATTATGTCAAAAAAAAAAAAAAAACTCACTTGAATTATTGGTGTTATAAAAAAAAATTGTGAAATAATTTTAAGTTTATATTTATACTTATGAATTTAAATTAAAAGATTTAGTATTAAAGAGGCACTACTAGAGGGTCGAGTTTTGGCGACGGCATAACACAGGCAGTCGCTAATTAGTTATCCGCGACCGCTTTTGGCGGTCGTAAATTTTAGTCGCTAATGAACTGCGGCTCGTACTTTTGGCGGTCGCTAATTAGCTATCCACAACCGCTTTTGGCGGTCGCTAATGAACTGCAGCTCGTACTTTGGTGACGAAATTTTTCGCATAACTGCTATTAGTAGTCGCTAATACTCCATGCACAACCGGTATCAACGACCGCTGGTGGCAGTCGCTAATGCTCTCCACTTAATCCCGAGACAGTTCTCTTTTTCTTTCCCTCTTTTTCCTTCCTCTTTTTTTTCCTCCCCTCCCGCGTAGACCACTGCCCATCGCTCCTCCGCCGCTACCGAAAGCTTCCCCTCCTCTCAATCCACCGGTAAGTTTTCCTTCTCCCTTCCTTCTTTTTCCTTCCTTCTTCTCTCCCCTGTTAAAAACTCCAGTATGATTTATTTTATTTTTTGTTTTTTGCATGTCCTCTCCTCTGCTAGCTGCTGCCACCGCGTCTCCCCTACCACTGCCCAGATCAGGTATGTGTTTTTTTTTTTATTTTTTTTCTACTTATGTAAATTTTTTTTTTTTTTTTTTTTTTTTTGGTTTGGTGATGTTGGG
>JAVXUM010000003.1:1628916-1643941 GCA_035590655.1 Pouteria glomerata
TTGGACCAGCGAAAGCTCTTTTTATGGACGAGATATCAACCGGGTTGGACAGTTCCACCACATTTCAAATTGTCAAGTACATGAGGCAATTGGTTCATATAATGGATGTGACCATGATCATCTCTCTTCTGCAGCCTGCCCCCGAAACATATGATCTGTTCGATGATATTGTCTTGCTTGCAGAAGGCCAGATTGTGTACCAAGGTCCACGTGAGAACATCCTTGGGTTCTTTGAGCAAGTAGGCTTCAAATGCCCAGAAAGGAAAGGAGTTGCAGATTTTCTCCAAGAAGTGACTTCCAAGAAGGATCAACAACAGTATTGGTACAAGAAGAACCAACCTTACAGATATGTCCCAGTATCTGAATTCGCAGAGGCCTTCAAATCATTTCACATTGGCCAGCAGCTAGCAGCAGACCTCAGAGTTCCTTATGATAAATCAAGAACTCATCCAGCTGCGTTGGTGACTGAGAAGTACGGTCTTTCCAAACGGGAACTCTTTAAGGCGTGCTTTGACAGAGAGTGGCTGCTGATGAAGCGCAACTCTTTTGTGTATGTGTTCAAGACTACTCAGATTACAATCATGTCGATAATAGCCTTCACTGTGTTCTTGAGGACGAAAATGCCTGCTGGGAGTTTGCAAGATGGAGGGAAATTTTTCGGAGCTCTTTTCTTCAGTCTCATCAATGTGATGTTTAACGGAATGGCAGAGCTTGCAATGACAGTTTTTAGGTTGCCTGTCTTCTATAAACAGAGGGATTTCTTATTCTATCCTCCATGGGCTTTTGGATTGCCTATTTGGGCACTCAGAATACCCCTTTCGCTCATGGAATCAGGGATATGGATCATTCTCACTTATTACACAATTGGTTTTGCTCCAGCTGCTAGCAGGTAAGACTGAGAGTGGTTTACTTGTTCTTTGTTTCTCGCGATAGTTCTGATGATTTATGCATAAGAAACCTGTTCTTTTGAGTCCCAGGTAGGGAACTAGAATTGTTAGATAGGATACCAAAATACTTACGGGATTAACAGTATCTATAGATCTACCCAAAAAAAAGTAGCTAAAATTATTTTTTATTTTTCACAAAAGGAAGCCAAATATCTATATTTAGAACTTTGTAACTATAAAATATAAGATATTTATAGTAATTCTGGCAACTGTGTGTGTGTGTTTTTTTGTTTTTTTTGGGGGTGGGGGGGGCTAGTCTCCCATTGTCCCTTCCTAGTTTCATCCCTGCTTCTAACATTTGAACCCTGATGATTTATTGTTATATTGAAATTTATTTCACTGACAAATATTGTGTCTTTCAGGTTTTTCAGGCAGTTCTTGGCATTCTTTGGCATACATCAAATGGCTCTGTCTCTCTTTCGCTTCATTGCCGCAGTGGGGAGAACACAAGTTGTCGCAAGTACTTTAGGGACCTTCACCTTACTAATGGTGTTCGTGCTCGGAGGATTTATAGTTGCTAAAAGTAAGCAGCAGATTTTATTTTCTTCTTCTTTTCTTTTTTATTATTTATTTGCTTTTCACTTTTGAGTTTTTCTAGTAATTAGACCTAGCTTTAGCTTACCAATCTTTTGATTTTTATTGTAATTCTTATGTGATTGTTTCTTTATATGTAAGATGGTCTATTCATCACAACAATTGATTTCCTTTTCTTCCTGCAGATGACATTGAGCCATTTATGATATGGGGCTATTATGTTTCCCCCATGATGTACGGGCAGAATGCAATAGTCATGAATGAATTTCTCGACAAAAGATGGAGTGCTGTAAGTTTTCTTTCATTGTTTGCTTGATATCTTCACCTTTCATTTTAATCCAAGTTTTTTCTCAATTGCTGATTTCTTATCTCATCAAAAATTTAAAACATTTTACTTAATGCAGCCCAACACGGACCCCAGAATTAAAGCATCTACAGTTGGGGAAGTCCTTCTCAAATCGAGAGGCTTCTTTACAGAGGATTACATGTTTTGGGTTTGCATTGGAGCGCTCCTTGGATTTTCCCTTATCTTTAATGTTTTATTCATTGCAGCATTGACTTATTTGAACCGTAAGTTATCTAGTAATTTGGCTTTGAGATTTTTATTTGAAAAATAGTTTATTTACTGAAATTGGAACTCCAGAATTGACAATCTTGTTTCTGAATACTCTGTACTTCAGCTTTGGGTGATTCAAAATCTGTGGTCTCGGATGAAGATGATGAAATGAACAAAAAATCCTCTAGGGCAACGGCATCTGAAGGTTTGAGCATTTATTTTTGCCACTTGTGGATTTTTACCCTTTTTTTTTCGTAGCCTGTCGACTTTAATTTAGTTACCTCTACTTCCTACCAAAATGATGCCAACATATAGGTCACTAGTCAATAGTTGTATAAACTTGGTGGAGTGCATTCATGTTAGCTCCTCTCAAGGAATTATCTAAAATATAGTAAAAAAATGGTTTTATAGATTCTTTATTCAAAATCAATCTACATCAACTATTTTAAATAATTCCCTATAATTGATAACATTTTAGTGACCATACATTTAGAGTGTCATGATAGAGATTCTCCAAGATAGAATGTCTATAAAGATGCTGACATAGACCTCTTTTTCATTCTTCTCTATGCTTTAGAGAATAAATGAGTTTAGAATAATCGATGTGGATGCATATCATTTTTTCTTTATTTAGTTGAAAGAGTTTATATCCATCCTCTTGATGAAATTGGGATACCACGTGTCCAAGTCTAAGGTAGTGTCAAAAATACTTTTATCTCTATTCTGAATCCTAAAATTGCGAATGATCACACAGGTATTGACATGGCAGTGAGAAATTCTTCACTGGGTGCTGACTCAATTACTGCTGATAATACACCAAGAAAAGGAATGGTTTTACCCTTTCAACCACTTTCTCTTGCATTCAACCATATCAACTACTATGTTGATATGCCCGCTGTAAGTCCCTCAGTAAATTTATTCGTGTTCTTCATTTGCAGCTGTATTTGATGATAACCAATGAGTTGAAAATTTTGCTTTTCCTCTTATTAGGAAATGAAAAGTCAAGGGGTTGATGAGGATCGTCTTCAACTCCTACGAGATGTTAGTGGTGCTTTCAGACCAGGGATATTGACAGCTCTTGTGGGTGTTAGTGGTGCTGGAAAGACTACCTTGATGGATGTGTTAGCTGGAAGGAAGACCGGTGGATACATTGAAGGAACCATCAGCATTTCCGGTTATCCAAAGAACCAATCAACATTTGCTCGTGTTAGCGGTTATTGTGAACAAAATGACATTCACTCTCCCTATGTTACTGTTTATGAATCTCTTCTATACTCAGCTTGGCTCCGTCTTTCCTCCGACGTAAACACAAAAACAAGAAAGGTATGTCTATGACTCTTATGTCCCTTGGTTAAAAAAAAATTAAAAAAAATCCTTAAAATCTCCAAAAAATAAAGGTTTGAAATTTAGTTGTTTAATAATTTGTGACCTTTTTTTTTTTTTTTTTTTTGTGTGTGTGTTACCATAGATGTTTGTTGAAGAAGTGATGGAGTTGGTTGAGCTTAATCCAATAAGGAATTCTTTAGTTGGACTTCCTGGAGTGGATGGCCTTTCGACAGAACAAAGGAAGAGGCTGACGATAGCAGTCGAATTGGTAGCTAACCCTTCTATCATCTTCATGGATGAACCAACATCTGGTCTTGATGCTAGAGCTGCAGCCATTGTTATGCGGACTGTGAGGAATACGGTGGACACAGGAAGAACTGTGGTTTGCACAATTCACCAACCAAGTATAGATATTTTTGAAGCTTTTGATGAGGTGCGTTGGATCAACTAATCCCTAAACATGTTCTTCAAACTGTTTTTATTTTATGATTTTCTATTGTATAATGGTGCAAAAATGAAACCAATTAATTATTGTCCCTGTTGCAGTTACTTCTGATGAAGAGAGGAGGCCAAGTAATTTATGCTGGACCACTAGGTCGCCACTCTCACAAGCTTATAGAATATTTTGAAGTGAGTTAATTTGTTCCCCTATTTCTGTAGAAGTAAAAAGTCAAGATGTCCAGAATAAAAATTTTCTACTATTAGAAATTCTAATGTGGATTAATATCTGTGTGACAGGCTGTCACAGGGGTTCCTAAGATTAGGGATGGTCATAATCCTGCCACGTGGATGCTAGAAGTTAGTACTCCTTCAGTTGAGGCTCAACTAGGAGTGGATTTTGCTGAGATTTATGCCAACTCCTCCCTTTATCAGTAAGCAAAATAAGAACTTTTAGTTCTAACTTAAATGCATTTTTCTTGCATTTTCTCTGATATATTTATTAGAAACTGGTCTTATTTTCTTTTTGGTTTTTTTCCTTGATGATCTTTCAGGAGGAATCAAGAGCTCATTAAAGAACTCAGTACTCCTCCTCCAGGCTCTAAGGACCTATACTTCCCAACCAAGTACTCCCAACCATTCCTTACTCAGTGCAAAGCTTGTTTCTGGAAACAGCACTGGTCTTATTGGAGGAACCCCCAGTACAACGCCATCCGATTCTTCATGACCATCGTCATTGGTGCTCTATTTGGTTTAATTTTCTGGAACAAAGGACAGCAGACGTAAGTCTTTAATTTCTTCATTTTTTTTTTTATGAACTTAACTAATGCAGATATTGTTCTAATCCCATGGTTCCACAAAGATCAGATATTGTTAAACCTTATTTATTTTGCTGTTACTTGGTATTTTTAATGGCAAAATTAAAAAAAAAAAAAAAAATATATATATATATATATATTTAAACTTTTGGACTAAATATTTCATTTTAATGAAATGAAAACATGAAATTCCAAATACATGAGGCTCCAAGTACAAATGGTTCTGCACCACCAAGTGCAACTGGTTTCTGTATTAAGTGCAACTAAAGTTGCAATAAAAATTCTTGTATTTGGAATTTCACATTTTAAGTTCATTAAAACAGTTTTTTCAGTCCAAAAAAATTTCAGTTCTTTCAGAATTTTCCCTTTTTTTTTTTTAATCTGGTATTAACCTTTGATTTTGTACAACAGGACAAAACAACAAGATCTGATGAATCTTTTGGGAGCTATGTATGCTGCTGTTCTCTTCCTTGGAGCCACTAATGCTTCTGCAGTGCAGTCAATTGTTGCGATTGAGAGAACAGTATTTTACCGCGAAAGAGCAGCCGGGATGTATTCAGAATTACCTTATGCCTTTGCTCAAGTAAGAAACTTTCCATCAAGAAGTGAAATTGTTTCTTGTAAAGCTTTTATTTCAAGAGATAAAAAACAAAAATCATTTGTGAATTGCAATTAATGAAATGTCCAAACGTTTTAAATTCTGCAGGTGGCTATTGAGACAGTCTACGTTATAATTCAGACGTTAGTGTACAGCCTTCTCCTCTACTCAATGATCGGATTTGAGTGGAAAGTTGGGAAAGTGTTGTGGTTCTACTACTACATCTTGATGTGTTTCATCTACTTTACAATGTATGGGATGATGGTTGTTGCATTGACGCCAGGCCACCAAATTGCCGCCATTGTGATGTCCTTCTTCCTCAGCTTCTGGAACTTGTTCTCCGGTTTCCTCATTCCCAGGCCGGTATGTCAAATTCTTGGCCTTTTTTTTCTTCTTCGACATGGCCCAACTTTATTGCATGGTTTTAGGTGTCATTGGCATCCCCCAACTTATTTCAAATAAGTTGCCCTCCTTGGGAAATTTTTTTTTTTTCAAATAAGTTGCCCAACCAATTAACCAAAAATTGTTTTTTTTTTTTTTTTTTTTGTAACCTATTGGTTGCTGCATTTTGCCTACTCATGAATTTTTTTATTTTAAATGTTTTTTAATTTTAGAAATTTTTTAATAACTGTGAACAATAAGCCAAAAAGCTACCAAACAAACAAAAATTACATTTTGGGAGGAAAAAAAAAAAAAACCGTGTAAGAAAGAGTGGCCAAAATAAGTTAACTTATTTTTAGAATGCTAAATGAGTCTTTAAACAACTGTAATAGTTGGTCTAACGGTTGTGAACACAGGACGTGATAGAAATAAAATAATATATTGCAATGAAATTTGAATACTTTGAAACTATTACGCAAGGCTATGATCTCTTTTTTTTTTTTTTTTTTGTTTTTTTTTTTTTAAATTTTATCGGCTTATAAATTGACAATCTTTTACTCTTTGCAGCAAATCCCGGTCTGGTGGAGATGGTACTATTGGGCTTCTCCCGTTGCTTGGACACTTTACGGACTCGTGGCTGGCCAAGTGGGTGACAAGAGTGCGCAACTGGAGATACCGGGATCAAACAATGTGAAGGTGAAGGAATTCCTCAAAGATTACTTGGGTTTCGACTATGACTTCCTACCATGGGTTGCAGTGGCTCATGTTGGTTGGGTTGTAAGCTTCTTCTTTGTCTTTGCCTATGGCATCAAGTGCCTCAACTTCCAAAGAAGGTAGCAAGGTTTAGCCCCAAAAGTGTAGTAATAGGATCAAGCTCCATTAGTGTGCAAGTATTCTAGTAGAGGGAAAAATAGTCACCTCTTTTTTTTTTTTTTTTCACTTAATCATGTATTATTATTCTTTTGACTTGGATTTTCGTTATAGCTGCTTTTGTGATGAAACAAAATGAGGAATTCGCTCAAGGCATGCATCAAGCGAAAACAAAAAAAAAAACCCACTTAACAAGTGGAGAACCTTCTTGTAAGAACCATTAACTCGACCACCTACCGCACACTCGTCATCACCATTAAACCCAAAGTCTTGAATTCTCTTGATTTATTGAGATCAATTCGTTAAAAATCTTTGTTCAAAACGTATGAATATTGGTTGCCCGAGTTGTTTAGAACTTGTTTAAACGGATTTATAAATCCTTGAGATGAATTGAACGAAGAAATGTTGGGAATGTTGGAAAACAGCGGCTTTCGGTGCAAAATTTGGAATTTATACTGAGCCTTCATCGTGTCATAGAAAGCCTCTTCTCGTGCGCACAAAAGACCCTTCGTTATCCGCTCTAGTGCTCACAATGCCTATTTGATGCCTCTGGTCAGCCTTGTTCCTCCTCCCGTGCGCACGATTGTTTTGCCTGTTGAACAAACAAGTGACTCACAAATTGTAACCCCACCCCTCACAGAAGGCTGCAAAAGCTTTTAAACAAAAAAATAAAATAAAAATAAAAGCTTCAACACTCTTGAAAACTGAAGGCACTCGGCAAAAGGACAAAATATATATTATAAAAAGAACCACTCAACAGAATATATCTCACGAAGAAAATTGTAAAGGGATAAATTAATTTGTGAAATCACAGCCTATTTATAAACCTGCAAGAATGAGAAGGTTACTCCCACTAATCGAAGCAACATCCCTACTATTAGCTAAAAACCAGGAATGACAGTAAATGACCAAAGGACTCAGACTCTAACTAACGTGTCGATGACACGATGATCCACTATGCATGAGACTCAGAAATTAACAGATAACTAGGACTATAACAATCACTAGCAAATGACTCGGTCAAATCCCGCGATGTTGGTGTTGTAATCGTTAACACTTCCCCTCAACACCAGCATTCACCTTTTCTGTCATGCCAAGATGATAACAAAGGCTTTCAAACTTGATGCCACCCAAGCTTTTTGTGAACAATTCTGCAACTTGGTCTTCTGTCCTGACATACTCCAATTCAATTTCTTCTTGCAAAACTTTCTTCCTAATAAAATGGTAATGCACTTCTACATGTTTAGTTTTTTCATGAAAAACTGGATTTTCTGCCAAACATATTGCTGACTGGTTGTCGCAATACAAAGGTACTGCATATTCTGTTGGCTGACACAAATCTTTCAATAATTGCATAAGCCAAGTACTCTCTTGAGCTGCCATTGCTGCTGCTCGGTACTCCGCTTCCGTGGTTGATAAAGATACAGTTGGTTGTCTTTTGCTACACCAAGAAATTGCTCCAGACCCAAACATAAAGACATACCCGGTAGTTGAGGAAGGGTATCATGATCACCTGCATAGTCAGCATCACAATAGCCAACTAGTTTGTAGTCTCCACCTTTCTTATACAAAATGCTATAGCCAAGCGTACTTTTCACATATCTCAAAATTCGCCAAACTGCTTCCAAATGAGGCTTCTTTGGATTTTGCATGTATCGACTCATCACACCAACCGCATAAGAGATATCGGGTCTCGTTAAAGTTAAGTAGATCAAACTACCCACCAACTGTCGATACATCATTGCATCTTCTAAATCTTTCCCTTCATAAGCACACATTTTGGCGTTGGGCTCTATTGGCATGGAAAGTGGTTTACAGTTGAGCATCCCAAACTTCTTCAACAAGTCTCTGAAATACTTTTGCTGATGGAGAAAGATTCCTTCTTGAGTACGATTAATTTCTAGACCAAGAAAGTACTTAAGCTGTCCAAGTTCTTTCATCTGAAAGCGAATTGACAAATTCTCCTTGGTTCGAAGAATTTCTTCTTCACAATCTCCTGTGATGATTAAATCATCCACATACACTAGCACAATAGCTAGCTTCCCTCCATTAGCTTTGACGAACAAGCTAGAATCCGCAGATGTCAACAAATAACCACTACAAGTAAGAAATTCAACAATCTTACCATACTAAGCTCTTGGCGCTTGCTTCAATCCATAGAGTGCCTTCCGTAGCTTACACACATATTCAGGATGATCTTGACTCTGAAAGCCCAATGGTTGATTCATGTGAATCTCCTGATCCAATTCTCCATGTAAAAATGCATTCTTCACGTCCATCTGCCATAGGTTCTAATCCTTACTGGCTGCAAGTGCTAGTAAGACTCGCACAGTTGTAAGCTTTGTAATTGGACTAAACGTTTCATCATAGTCTAGTCCATATTGTTGAGAGAATCCTCGAGCTACCAGATGAGCCTTGTGCCTCTCAATTGATCCATCTGTACAGCGCTTGATCTTGTAGACCCATTTGTAGGAAATAGGCTTCACATCTCTTCACTTTGGCACGAGCTCCCAAGTCTGATTTCGTTCTACTGCAGCGATCTCTTCTTCCATTCCTTTAGTCCACTCTGGCTTTTGAGATGCTTCCTCAAATGTCTCCGATTCTTTTGCATCTCTTTCTTCTACTATGGCGGCATTGGCATATTTTGGATTTGGCTTCCTGGTTCTTGTTGATCTTCTGGGTGGTGCTTCAATTTGACTTGGCTCATCTTCTTCGCTTGGCTGTTGGTACACACCTGTTTGCCAAGGACTTTGAGTTACGCCTTCTTCGTCATCTCCATCATTGTTTGCAACCTCAGCTTCACCTAAACTCAACTGGATTTGAGATGATTCCAGCATCTCCTTAAAAACATCTGAGTCTGGCAATACCTCCTTTTCTGAGGGCCACCATGCAGAGGCTTCATCAAACACCACATTCCGGGATGTGTAACACTTGCCAGTGGTAGGATCACAGCATCTCCATCATTTTCTTTGACTATCATACCCTACAAAGATACACCTAACAGCCTTTTTGTCCATTTTGCTATGTAAATGGTAAGGTACAAATATATAGCATACACAACCGAAGACTCGAAAGTAACTAACTGTAGGTTTCATATTCCACAACTTTTCAAATGGTGAAAGAAAACATAACCTTTGTTGAGGAAGCTTATTGATCACAAAGGCCGCAGTCTTCATTGCTTCTGCCCAAAAACATCCCGGAACATTCTTCGCGTGAAGCATGCTTCGACATATTTCTGCAAGGTGCCTGTTTTTCCTTTCTGTTATGCCATTCTGCTGCAGAGTGCTGGCACATGTGAACGGATGGCGTATTCGGTATTCTTGAAGGAAATTGCAGAACTCATCTGAGGTATACTCTCCCCCATTGTCAGTGCGTAGACAACGAACTCTTTTGCCAACTTCTGGTTCTGCTACCTCCTTAAACTCTTTGTACTTTAAAAGAACTTCATATTTATTCTTTATGAAGTAAATCCACACATACCTTGAGAAGTCATCAATAAATGTCACCATGTACTTCATCTCACCAATAGAGGCTTGCTTGACAGGTCCAAACACATCAGAGTGAATTAACTCTAATGGTTCATTCGCCATATACTTGGACTTTTTATATGGCAATTGATGCGCTTTACCATACTGACATCCTGCACAAACTGTGTCAATCCTTACTTCAAGTTGGGGAAGTCCCTTTAGTATCAATTTCTTCATCATCGCATCTAGCTTAGAATAGCTAACATGGCCTAACCGCATGTGCGACAAATCTTCCGTTTCGTTTCTTCTTGTCTTATCTACATATGCTGTTTCTGCAAACATCACGTAGACTGATTCTAATCTCCGTCCTTTCATCACCGGCTCTTCTATGACTTCAAGGTTTCGATATACCTTTACATCTTGTGGACCAAAGATAACATAATGGCCAGAAGATGTTAATTGTGCTACTGAGAGAAGATTTTTCTTTATACCCGGGACATAGTAGACATTTTGAAAGGACATTTTATTAGTAACACTATACTGGGGAGAAACTATTGTATTACCGACGTGAGCTATCGGTAATTTTGAGTTATTCGCTGTCACCACCACACGACTTCCCTTGTACTCTGACAAATTTCGTAGCTTCTCTTTATCACCTGTCATATGATTTGAGCAACCTGAATCAACTATCCAATCATTCTCGTAGTCAATTCAACTAAAAGTTGTCGCCGTAAAAACCAGCTCTTCCACTTCTACAGCAAATAAAGCCTCCGCATCCCATTCTTCTTCACTTTTGGAAGTAGCAGCATTACTTTCCATAGGCTTTTTCTTCTTCGACCAACAAGCTTTTGCCAAGTGACCCTTTTTCCTGCAGTTATAGCATTCTCTTTCAAACTTCTTGCCTTTACCGTAGTGCTTCGTAACTCCCCCTATACGAGTACTCCATTCGCCTTGTCGATTCTTTGCCTTATCTTCACTTCTTTTCCATCCATTACCGCCATGCTGTTTGGAGTTCCCTCTGCTTTTATTAACGTAGAGTGCTTCCTCTTCGCCTTTCAAAGAGACTCGTCCCATTTGCTTAGCCAAGGCTTCTTGTCCGACTAACAGGTTCTCGAATTCTACAAGCGATGGCTGATTTTGCCATCCCTGTATTGTAGCAACAAAACTTCTGAACTCTGGCTTCAAACCGTGGATGATGATTCGCTTCATTCTATTGTCTTCAATGGGAGCTGTCGGCTCCAACTCAGAAATCTCCTGGAATAAGGATTTTACCTTATGAAAATATTGAGCAATTGTCATATCGCGTTGTGCTACTAACAACAATTCATTCTCAATCAACTGGAGCCTCGTATCGTTCTTCTTGGAGAATAACTTGGTGAATGTATCCCAAGCCTCTTTCGGGGTTTTAGCATCACGTATGTGCTCTAGCACATCCTCTTCGACTGTGGTCTTCAAAGCGAACATTGCCTTGCTCGCTTTAATTTTTCACTTTTGTAAGACACCATTCGCGTCTTCTGCTTCTGGTGATGTAGCCTCGCTTCCATTTACCACCTCCCACAGGTCTTGACCTTGCAAGTACGACCTCATACAGGTAGACCAAGAATTGTAGTTCTGGTTGTTGAGTTTCTTGATTCCACCAACCACTTAAAGATCGCCCATTCTTGCTCTGATACCAGATTGTTGAACAAACAAGTGACTCACAAATTGTAACCCCACCCCTCACAGAAGGCTGCAAAAGCTTTTAAACAAAAAAAAAATAAAAGCTTCAACACTCTTGAAAGCTGAAGGCACTCGGCAAAAGAACAAATTATATATATTATAAAAAGAATCACTTAACAGAATATATCTCACAAAGAAAACTACAAAGGGATAAATTAATTTGTGAAATCACAGCCTATTTATAAATTTACAAGAATGAGAAGGTTACTCCCACTAATCGAAGCAACATCCCCACTATTAGTTAAAAACCAAGAATGACAGTAAATGACCAGAGGACACGGACTCTAACTAACGTGCCGATGACACGATGACCCACTACGCATGAGACTTAGAAATTAACAGATAACTAGGACTATAACAACCACTAGCAAATGACTTGGTCAAATCCCGCCATGTTGGTGTTGTAATCGTTAACAGTGCCTAATGGTATATTTTTTTTGCCCTTTATCAATTTTAATGGACATGAAATGAATGATGAAAACTGGCTGAAAGGACATTATTTCGCACCACCTGGGCAGGACATCACCAAGAAGAACTGTGGCCCACTCGGCATTAAACCGATCAGAAACTCGCTAAATATCCGAATGAGGATGGTACCGATCGGAGAACTATTTTTGAGAAGCCTGAGCAGAAATTAGATCCACTCAACCTACTTATGGTCAGATATCTCGATCGGGATAACTGACAGAATAACTTGCGTCATGAGCCAGCTATGCATATAACCACCTTGTGATATATTCCAAGATCTTTGCATACAGAACCTCTATTATTTCTAACTGTCCTACAACAGTTTAGCCAACTAACTGAGGAATCAATCTTCACATTTACAATAGAGTACAACTTGCAGATAGTTACATAAGTAATGGATGTGATCCCATGAATGTACATACTAAATGACCCAGAGGAGTTGTGACACTATTTTCTACTAAAATCCTGCTAAAATATTTTCTTAATTCGATGGCTAACTTAAGCATTGAAAGTTTTTTGACAGACATCACACCGATATTCTTAACATTTTCAGGCTTGGATTGAACTTATGGAGGAGACAAATTTATTGCATCATCACTGACTATATTTGTTTGAATTGAATTTTTAAAAATATTTATACATGTCATGAATTAGAACATTAGAATTATCTTATGTTGTTATGTTACGCCATAAGAGATATTATGGTTGAGACCATCTTGTTATGGTTATTGAGATTTGATATAAGATGTGTTAAAGTTTTGAATGACTAATTTTTGGCTGGGTTCAAAATATACTAAAATAGGGGGTATATGTATCTCTAAACTTTAATAGGGTTACCTTTTTGTTATAGTAGGCTAATAACATGTGAAAAGATGCAGATATGCAATAAGGCATAGTTATTTTCTTTGACTTCGTCCAAAGATGTAGATGCCTACGGGGCATATTCTCATAGTTTAGTTCTAGATGCAAATGCTAAAAAATAATATAGTTTGGCTGGACACCACAATCACAAGCCAGTCGTGTAGAATGTTTATATTTGTACTATAGTTGAAGTTATGTAATGCTGATATCATGTGAATTATGATTATTGATGTGGTTTATAATCATGATTCATAATAGGACATAGTTATATGTTTCATTATAGTAAGCGATTTTGTGTTAGTACTCACTCGTCTACATATATTAGTCAGAACCTGATTATTCATGGTCGAGAGGCATAACTATTTTTGTCTTATATTGTTTTGTTATGTATATATATATTTTTACTTTCGATCAATTTGTTTATACGTGTTAGGAGAGCCTTATTTACTATTTTAAGATTATTGTTTAATGTTGTTCCAATTTAAATGTATGGTTCTGATTTGGAATAAGATTTATATGTATGATTATATTTGCATGTGATTAGTCTGCACGTCAGTTCATAAGGAACTAGCATTAACCCATGTGATGCACAAAATTATATAATATTTTTTTAAGTAAAATATAATTTTTAATATATTATAAAATATTTTAATAAAATTGTATAATTTCATAAAATAATTATTGAGTTTTTTATTTTTTTATTTGTGTTAATATTAGAGAGTCGATAAATTTAATTATAGTCAAGTTTTTTATGTGAATAATAAAAATTTATGTTTTACCAAATTTTGATTTGATCTAATTATAAAAATTAAAATTTGTTCTAAAATATATATTAAATAGCAAACTTATCTAATCGGCCTAATCTTTTTTTTTTTTTTAATTTCAAATTATTTGTTAATTTTAGTATATGTTCTTATTTTTTTAATTCCTTACTCATTTTACAAATTAGATTAACTTAGAAATACTATTAATCTTAATTTTATTAAATTAGTTTTTGATTGGTTTATGCACTTCCATGATTAATATTATTATTAATTAGATTTTTACCCGATAGTCAACATGACTAATTAAATTTTAATTTTATTAATATATTTAACAAAATAACTCAAATACTAAATATTGTTATTAATTAGATTTTTAACCGATAGTCAATATGACTAATTTAATATTAAAATTAAGCTTAAAAAAATTTTACTCTCTAACCCAATTAGTACTTTGGCACTTTCATACCTAATAGTAAACACTTTTTGTATATTTTAAATTTAAAATATATTAAGAGATGTTATTATGAGAAGAGTTAGATTATTTTTAAATATAATTAATTTTTCTTTCAAGTTTAATTAATTATTTAAATTTGTAAATTTTGTGAGATAACTGACCAATATTGGGAATGCCACACAAGACTTAATAATAATTTTTTTATTAATTTCATAAAAATTACTTAAATTACGAATATTATTATTAATTTAAAAATACGGTACCAATTAATTTTAAATTTTAAATTTTAAAAATACTAAAAATTATTATGAGAAAATAACATAACTATTATCTAAGCCTTTTTATTTTAATGCTCTTTAATTTAATTCCATTTTTTATTTGTGTTTTTAAATTAATTAGAAACATATTTGAAATATAAATTTTAATCAAGTGGTTCCTTTTTCCAAAACTCAAGCGAGTCTTCTTTTGAATTGAAAACCCAAATAAATGAGTCTTTTTCAAAATCCAAGCAAGTGAGTTTCTTTACATAATTCTTAAGTTTTTTAAAATTTATTAAAATTTGTATTACAAATCTAGTACTTTTATAAGCAAAAGAAAATATGGAGTTGTAGTATTTTATCGATATGGGACCAAAAAACAAAAGTTTTATGGATGAGAAAATAGAATAAAAGAAAAGAGAATGAAGGAATTTTAAAAATAATTAAAAAATTTATAAAAAAAAAAAAAAGTTGAATGGAGAATAAATAGGCATTCCGCGCATAGGATGAAAATGAAGAAGAAGAGGAGAGAGAAATTATATTATTTTAATATTATAATATAGATAT
>JAVXUM010000003.1:1646128-1658743 GCA_035590655.1 Pouteria glomerata
TTTGAGAATAAGGGGTCTAAGTGTAAGGTTTAAATGTTGAGGGGATCTTTGTGTATTTAGCCTAATGTCTAGGGGGTGTAAATGTAATTTACCCAAAAAAAATTCTTCCTGCCAACACTAAACTCTCATCCCCTCTCCCTCGTCCTCATTCTCCGCTAACCCACGTGCTACCCCTTTTCTCTATCTCTCTCTCACCTCTCACTCCTTGGTCTCGACACACACACAATCGTCAAATTAAAGATTGTGTTTTATTAAATAGATATATAAATAATTTAATTTTAAATTTATAAAATAAACTTGCATCAAAAATTGTAAAAATAACCTACAAAAATAAAAATTACTAATTAAAAGATACTAAGGTAATAACAGAAAAGACAATCAAAATGGAAAGAAAAATAAAAATAATCCAGATTATAGGTTGAAAATATCTCATATTTAAAATTTTTAAAAAATTTAAAGTGTAAATACATTAAAATTGAAATTGTAAGTAAAAAAAAAAAAACTCTGAAAAAGGTACAAAAATATAATTTAATATGTAAGAGGAAGTTTAAAATTCAAAAGAATTCAAAAAATTAAAAAAAAAAACTTTAAAAGTTTTCTTCTTTGTTAAACTCTAAAAAGTTAAATTTTTAAAAAATCTATCAAAATCTGTTCTAATTAATTTTGATAAATTTCTTTAAAAATTTAACTAATATTTGTACCAAAAAATTTTATCACATATAATTTTAAAATAATTTTTATATTTTTTTAATTTTTAATTTTATTTTTTAATATTATTAAATCAAACTACACTAACTCTACAACCCCCCTCCCCCGGCCAAATTTTTTTTTTTTCTTCTCTCAACCCTCCGCCGCCAAATTCTTTTTTTTCTTCTCTCTCTCTTTTACCTTCCCCAGCAAATCCCCTACCGCCCACAGCAACCACCCCCCAAATTAAACATGCATAAAAAAATATTATTGCTTCGTGAGTTAATTTCGGACACGTAAGTGTGGGACGTCCAAATCTACCACTAATGTTGCGTTCATTAACTCTGTTTTTTTTTATTTAAAAAAATAAAGTGAAGGGTTTTTTTTTTTTTTTTGCTTTTAAGTATTATTTAATAATTTTTTTTTTCAAAAACTATGAAAAACTGCTTAAAAAATGTTAAATAAAAAAATATATGAATTATATATTGGTAAATGAGTTTCAGTCTTCTACGTCTCAAATTATTTTGATGTTCCAGCTCTTGTTTGTTTAATTTTGGATAAATTGTGTATACTTTTATAATATTAAGCTAAATATAAAAAGTCCCGACATTTATCTCCTCTTAATGCCGCCTTTTAAATTTATATCATATAATTAATTTATAAAAATAAATACTAAGAAAGAAAGGTTAAAAAAGAAGAATTATTATAAGATATTTACTTTAGTTTTGAAAAATTTGTCATAATTATGTATTTTTTGTCTGTTAATTATATAATATTAATCGTCAAAATATGTATGTAAAAATATAATTTTAATCTGGCCTCTCTCTCTCTCTCTCGTCACGTCATGTTTTTGTAATGAACAAATGTCCGCCAAACAAAAACCGGCCAAGGGAATATCCATATGAAAACTATTAGATATCTTCAGAGAATTTTAACAGTATATTCCGATATATGTATTTATTGTTCGTCAATTACATCATACATGGAGATTTAATTTTGTCGAAAGTGATGAAAATGTTTCAAAAGGTGGAATTCTTTCCACGAGAGTCACCACTGTCCTACCTTAGCTTATGGTGAAGGAAGTAAATAGCAGGATGTGTATCAATGGTGTAGGAAGTAGAGGCTGTCTTTTACTATTTGTACAATACAAAAATCCGTAGTTCCTTAGAGTTGAACTCTCAAGCGACCGGTTAAGTACTACCTTACCTCCGCCCTTTCACTAGCTGACCTATGCCCGAAGAATGATGGAAATGTTTCAAAAATAAATTGGTGTTGGTCCAATTGTAATTAATTCGACCAATTATACCAACTATCAATGCTCCTTTTTAAAAATAAATTACATAAAAAATATTCAATATGAAAGCTATTATTCAAAATTAATTACAAGGAAAAATATTCAAAATATAATTTACTGAAATTTATCAACACCGTGAAAGTTACCAAGGATTGAAAACACCGAACGCGGGAATATGTTCAAGAAAAAAATAGTCTATGCATCATGTAATCGGTCATCTGTCGCGATAATTATTTACTTCATAGATTTTAAAGTCTTATAATTAGCTAATATTAGCTTTAACAAATAGATTAGTTGCCTGCTTGCTTAGCTTACAATGAGACATCTGGCCTAAAAAATTCAAATATAATTCAATATTTACGTAACGTTATAAGTTGATATAAAGTTATTAAAAGTTACAAATAATATGATGTTGTAAGAAATTATTCTCTAATTGTATGTTAAATATATATGAAAGTAATTAAAAAACTGTTCCGCAACTACTAAAAATAATATCTTATCAATACGGTATTTTTTTTCTCACCTTGCTACAATGATCAATTTATTTATTTAATTATTTTTTATATCTTTCAATTTAAAGCAATAATTTTTTTTTTTAATTTAGTCATCTCAATTATTTTAATTTTATTCCCATTTAATTTATGCAATTTCTGAAACTTTTCCTAATCGCATTCGCCATTATAATTTTATGAATAAGAAAATAATAATATGCGTTGATTATTTAAAAAAATTCCTTTCATTATTCTTCGTTAAGGAAAAAAAGGGATAGCACAAACTTAGCATATATTTTTACTCAAAAAAAATATAGTATATATTTATATTTAGTTCGCATGATATTACAATACAGATAAAATTTCTTTTAAGTTTTTAGATTATAATATAAATAAAATCTATTTTAATTTTTTAAACTAATGTTTTTATAAGGTTTCATTTGAGTTTTTCAATTTATAGCTATTTATTTTTTTTATATAATTAAAAATATTTTTTTACATTATAATTATTTTTTTAATTTTTTTAAACTATGCACCGAGCATACAGTGACGTGGCAGTAAGTGAACATTCCCATTCTTGACCGCTTGTGCCCCTCTCCTCCGTATCGGCCGCAAAACGGAGCACGGAGATGGCGATCAATTGTTCAATTTGTTGCCGGCGTCTGGTCAAGGCGTCTGAACTCCACCACGTTTCAGGTTAATTTCTAAAATTGTTTGACTGAAGAACTTTGCATGTCGTGATTCTGAAGTGAATTCTCGCATCTTCCTTCAGTTTTGGATTCAGTTGATTACTTTTGCGTTCTTTGAATTTCAATCGATTTCTCGAGTCCCCTCTCTAAACTGCTGAAGCATTGTTTTCTGCTATTACGAGGATCAGATTGCAATGCATTTGCAGTTGCTGTAAGTTGTTGAAGCATTTAGGCTCAGTTTGTTTCAATGCAAAATGTTTACTGTGAAAACACGTTTTTTCTCTTCAAAAGATTTTACATCGAAACAAACGGAGCCTTAGTAAAAGAATTACCCGTACCTTTTGTAAATGCTAGGCCACCTCTAGTAGCTCCCCTCCACCGCCTTCTCCCCAAGTTCGTATGCTTTTACCAGTTCCTAGCTATTATAATAGCTTGGTTTTCCAAATTAGTATCTTGTACATTCAAGGAATGGCAGATATATTAATAATTTATAGTGTCGGTCAAAGTCAACAATATAGAGAACTTTTTTCTGGTGGCATTTGAATTCTCATGAAAATTGAATTAGTATACTCTGTTTTAAATGGCATTTTTTGACCCCTCAAGTCACCTCATTTTGAGGTGCCTTGAATTACAAATTAAACGCTGAAGAATTCTGAGGTGAAGTTATTATATTTGGAAATTAATACAACCACTTGCACTACCTACCTAAAAAGGGGGCCCAAAAAAAAAAAAATTACTTTTCTAAACTTTGTAAGAAATGATTGACTTTGGCTCATCAAGTCTTGGGAACCAACGATATACATTTGGCAGGATCGCTTGGAAAGCACCAAAGTCAATCTCAGTTTGTATAGGGTGTTTCATTAATTATTTTATTGATAAATTTCTCTTATCAAATAAGCCTTTAACTTATTTGTGAAAACATTGTGGCTCTTTGTATAGTTCTGCCAAAATTTTTGTTACTTCAGTGATGTAGAAATGGTTATCGCATATGTAGGAGGCTTAATGCAGTAGATGAACTATGTTTGAGGACTTTTGTCAACTGAACTTTGTTATAGTGTCATGTTTACAGATGTGTTGTTTTTTGTTGAGTATGATTCAAGTGTTGCAAATTCCTCGACCCAATAAGACATTAATTAGAGAGTTTGTTTTCTGAAGCGCAATAGAATTTGAATTGTATTTTATTTTCTTTATTAAGTTGTAGTCCTAATAGAACTTAGATTAATTTGTTTCTTGAAAAGTTCTATTTGGAAGATCCTAGTTCTTATTTGTTTAGGATTAAGGTTGGTTAGGAAATTTCCTATGTAGTTGGAAAGTTTCCCAATTTGATTCTAAGTCTTATGCACTAAGGTGTCTTAGGTCTAGGCTTGGAAACAACAGAAGGAAGGATTACTAATGTTCATGGAAACAAGAAACTAGAGAATGCTATTAAATCTTATGTAAGATTAGATTATTTTTATACTCTATATCAAAGGACCTTTTTCTAAGTTCTAGAGCATCAATTAAAGAGAGAAGAATATCATATTTATTTATTGTGCTTCAAAAAGACTTTTCTCAAACTACTTAGCCAGCAACGCTTCATCTTCTATATGCATTGGTGATTCGAAGGAGCTTGGATCATGTTTGTTGTGGATTTAGCAAGTTGTTGAGAATTCGGTTCATCTTCAAGGATTTGAAGAGGTGTCTTTCACTTGGAGATTGGTGCATCGAGAAGTTGAGTAAAGGATCAACAACATAGATTCATGGAGTCAAGTCTATTGAGAGGTTGTATCTTTGTAACCAAGTTTGATTATAGTGAAAGACCCTGGATATTTCTATTACGTGTTTGCATAACAGATCTAGTATGTGGTTTAGGGGTAGGTGATTGGTTGGCCTGAGAAGTAGAGATCGGCTTCTTGTTATTCCCTATTTTGGACATACACAAATATAAGGAAGGATTGATTTGCTTTGAGGGAAATCAGAAACCTTCAGAGTTAGTTTACTACTAACAAAACAAAAGGATATATATTCACTGCCTACAATTATCAAGCGATTACATAGAAATAGACTGGAACTAAACTACTTTCCCTACAAACTGGGAACAATTGCTCCACAACTCTCCTAACTTATCCTAATTCAAATCAAATAACTAAATACTTATTAACAGACTCACGTAATCCACTAACCAGATGTCTCTGTACAAAATTATTTAACTCATTCACTAACCAAATATCTCCCTAACAGATTTATTCAACTCTACTAACAAAGTGCCACATGACAATTTCCGGATTGAGTTTTCATCATTAAAGCTTGCACCTCCCTATTTTTTGTTTTTCTACATTGATTGTGATTTGCGTGGATTATTTTGGATATATAGTATTTAGAATTTCACTTTTTTATTTTTAGTATTTAGAATTTCACTTTTTTATTTTTACTTTTATTTTTTGTACTAGATGTATCCTCACATTCGGTAGGACTAAATCACCTATAGCACCTAACTCACCACACTGGAATTAGGAGTCAGTAAATGCCAATTGGGTTTGAACCAAGGACCTCTTCAATTGGTGTAGATCTTAGTGTTGAACTATCTCGCGTGGGCTACAAATGTGTTGCTTTTGAATTTGAGAATATTGCTAACTTCAAAATTTATTTCAATGTTTATTAACTCCGTTGTGGCTGCTAACAATTCGAAAATCCAAACTCTGGTTACAATTTGCATTTGGATGATTGATTGTATATGCACAGGCTCTGATATCGATACAAATCATGCTTTAGATCAAATAAGAAGACAAGTAGGGCATGGGCCCATGGCCTTGGATACCCAATTTTTGGGAAGGGCCCATGCATTGAAGTCAAGATCACAAATTCACTTATGCAATGAAGATTTCACAACTTTGAACAGGTGAAATTGACCAATTCAGAAGTGATAAGGTTAGTTTCTTCAGGTTCGCATTGAAAATATAAATTCTCTTTGGGTGGAAAGTTGTTTTCTCGGGTCAAAATCAAAGTTTCTAATTTTTTCCAGATGCTAATTAATGTTTTCAAGTTAAAAATTGAAGATTATGAAATTTCTTCCAGGTTCATATTGTTTCATAGGTACGAAAGGTTTATTTTTGTCAAGGGAGTGGACCCCCTTGTTAACTTGTTGGTACACGTCCAAATCCCAATAGGCTAAAATTGTTACTTCACTTTGTTCTCAGCACTCATTTTACTAATACTATTACGTGTGAAGAACCTTTTGTGTTTATACTCCTATAGTCCTATGTATACCATTGCTTTCAGTGTGAATTGGACTAAATGAATTCTTGGAAACAACTATTTTGTGCTCCCACACCCATTCTTGCTTGTGTCTTATGGAATGGGTTTAGAAAATTATACAGCAACAACAAGATGAAAATCACTGTTGACATTATCAGAAATTGAAAATTTTCACACTAATTAGGACAAGCGCTGAAAATCTGAAAACAACAACATTGAGGTCACACTGAATGAGGAGAGATGCATGCCTCTTTATTCCTTCTTCTGTCCCCCTTCCTTTTCCTTCTCGAGATCATTATCTTTATATCACCTAAAAACTAGCTAGGGAGTCACCATTGTACGGTATCTTATTAAACACAACAGTAACCCTTCTTGCTTGGAAATGGGTGACAGCTAACTGGCACTTCTTTCAGCTTCCAAGGTTCTACAGCTCCAACACCAAGTCTGCAATACAAACAGTACAGAAGGGCGAGGAAGGTTACATCAATTTTAGTGGTTTGATATTTGTTTTGGGAGAGATCTTTAGCAAAACATGTTTGTTGTCCTGTACCAGTCACTGGCTGATGGCATATATTTGAATCAGTCATACACATTAGGATAGAGCAATGCTAGGGTCAGCCATGATTGACCAATCTACATTGTACATCTAAGTGGGTAACACCTTCCATGCACTCAGATGGACAGTTGTGATCAGTCGTGACTCGGTGACTGTCCATTGCATCATCCGTTATGTATATAATTAATGTTGGTTGAAACATAGCAACTAGCTTAGTTATTCCCACACTTAAAACTACAATTAACATCCTTAAGTTTTTATCATATCCAACACTGAATGCACTTGATTGCTGAGGTTGGGATGCTTACGTAGAGTATAATAAAGAAGGTTTGTATATACTTACAGTCTGCGTCTGTTTTGATCCAGTGCTCCCTTTTCCGAGTCAAATCACTGCTAAAGCTTAGGTCAAAGTTGTTGAATTCCTTCTTCAATGTGGCTTTGAGAGGGGACCTGCGGTTGTGTTTGCCCTCGAGAGGTAGACTTCCCTTGTTATAGCCACCATCAGTATAGTTTTTCTTGATCTCGCATGTACATGGTTCAGTGAACTTTTCCTTTCCTGGTGATCTTTCAGGATGGACTTTTTTGTGGAACATCCTTAGAACCTGCGTAGTCACTCATAAGAAACTAAAATCTTCACAGTCAATGTTATTATACTTATTTCAGAGCATTTCAAATTCCATAAAATAGGTGATTTAGATTCAAAAGTTATTATATGGTGGTGGTGTTTTAAAAAAATATTGTCTAGGAGGACCATCTTTTAAAATCTGCTGAGGTGCTGTCCCAAAATCTCTCTTCGTTGGTTTCTTGGATTCTCTCAGGTTATGCTACATGGTATTGTGAGCCCTATAAGTATCTTTACCACGATATTTTGTAGAAGGGGACTTCCATAAGTTAGATTACAAGGACAATTTCATATTATTCTAATCCACGTTGATAGGGCCGTTGATATGGAAGTACGTGACAGCGACGCCTTTAGTAAATGTCCAAAGTGGGGAACCACTGCGAAAAACCCCAATAAGGAGTTTCGGTTGTTCAAGAAACAATAGAATCTGACTGTACCGTCCGATTCACTTGATGATCTTAATAGTCCTGCATCTATGTGTGCTGCATTCAAGAGCTTTTTATTTAATGATCCAACTTCATTACACAGTAGTTAACCACTAGGTGATATATTTATCTAAGATATAAATGACCGCACCTTGGGGAGTTTCTTCTTGGTGGAAGCAGGATCAACTGCTGAACTACAAGCAGAGGAAGCTGCAGAGCTTCTTGAAGAGGAATGGAACTTTTTTAGCATCTTCCTGAAGATACACATGGCAGATGTTCCCTTGGCATGGTTCTCTGGTTTCTCACATTTGTTTGTGAAATGGTCATATGTTATGTTACTGCTCTTAAAGAGCTGCCCCAATGATGTCCTTTCTTTCTTTACCTCTATACTTGTTTCAGTTAGTTCAATTGAGGAGCCAAAAAGGTATCCCTGGAGTGGACATACCACATTCTCTCCACATTCTTCGGTGTCCACACCTTCAATTTTCTTTCCACAGATTGTAATAGTGCTAACATGACTGCTTCTCTCTGATGATTCATCACCCACTTCTTTAGCTTCAGCCTCAAGGAACTTCTCTAGCTCTTCATTGATAAGCTTCACTTCATTCTTTGTTACCTCTGTTTCTTTTTCAGTTATTGTCTCGAAAGGCATGGGAAATGTTGGTGTTGAGGGTTCTGTAATGATTGGTTCTGATCCAAGGGTTCCAATCGTAAGAAACCCATCAAAAGGAGCATTGATCACAATGGATAAATCTTCCGCAAAAGTCTCTTCTAGCCTCTTGGTTTTGAGTTAACCAGAAGATTTTTGACATCCTCCTTGGGTTTGTCTCGAGTTTTCAGAACTGAAGATTGGCTTTGGGTGGTATTGTTGTTCATAAACCGATGGCTGTGTTGAGAGGCAAGCGTGTGAGTTCCCTGTAACAAGAAATCAAATGTTACAGCTGTTGTCTTTCTTGCTGATGGATACCAATGAAGTGGCTGTGATGGCCATACTTTATAGTCTATTAGATTTATATTTAGTCAGTGAAAAAAAAAAAAAAAAAACTCATACATTATATTCTAGTCCTTAAAAAGTGTTGTTATAAATTCACCGGGCTATTCGTTGTGCTTTTGTTTTTTTTTTTTGGAGTAAAGGATGCCATTGGGGATATATCATACATAAATACACACGGGGAGGAAGAGAGAGAGAGAGAGAGAGGACAAAGAGGATGAGGACAGTGGGAGTACCAGTTTTGAATTCTTTGAACGGCTCAATGCTATTTTGCCTTAGTTTACGGTGCATCCAACCTAAAAACTGCAACAATGACATGCAAAAGATGAAGCTAAATGGGTTGATTACGTTCATTCTAAATAGAGAAGAATCTGTGCTCACCTTCATCTCAAACTTCCTTTTAGAGGACTTGATAATAGATTACCTTGGTTGCCAAAGGAGATGCAAGGATGGTAATAGTTTAGGGAAATGGGATTTAAAAGAGAGAGATTTGGGAATGGTGGAAGAGGGAAGAGTGGATGGTGCTTTTATTATAATTAACAATGAATTCTAAGCTGGTAGTTGCCAGAAGGTCTAAGATGGAGGTGAGCAGACACACACATAGAGAAGGATACAAGATTTTGGTTGGCCATTCTTGTCAAGATCAAATCATAGGTGCAAATTGAGGAGTGGGATCACAACAACAAAGTTGTGCATGCTTGAAGTTGGTTACATAAGACATGGACATATATGCAGTTGGCCATTCATCAAGGCAGTTGCACACATGTTCATACAAATCTGTCTTGTAGGTCACACGTATGATGAATTTGTGTGTCAGATTGTAGTAGATCTATTAAACTGCTGAAGGATACATATGATGAAAGAGCCGACATATGAATATTATCAGACCCAATGCACTTTATTTGATGCATGCAAAACTGTTATAGTTTGTGACTGTTTGTCACCTATCATAAATTATTTTGAGAGAGATTTGGTGAGGCAAGCCCACTATGAAGTATAGTTCTGGATAATATTTTCGTTGAGATGCTGTTGGTAAGATAACTGAAGTACGAAGATATTTTACTCATTAGGGTTGCCAAGTGGACCGTATAAATCTTTGAAGGTTTTTAGTAGGTCGAGCTTGGATATGGTTCTCCTTGAAAATCCTAATCACCATGATCAGTTACACATGCACTAAAATGAATGTTTTAAATTGGGGTGGGTCATTGCAAGTATTGATGTCAGAAACCAACTCAAGCTTTTCTAATTTAATACGTACCATATTTTTCCTAGAACTTGATATCTTTCTGCATACATAAGATCACTTTTCATGTTGCATGTCCAGTGTCTTGACTGAAGGATTTCTCAGTGTTTTATAATATTTTCCAGGATTAAACTACAACCGTGTATTACTAGTTAATGTGTTTTTTCATAATATCTTGCCATTACGTGATTATTGAGAGCGATGCTCGATATCATTGTTATCATAAAGTTGAACTCTACCATAAGAGCCGTGCATTGCAGGTGTGGTCAGTCCCATCTCTGTTGTGGGTTGACACTGCAAAATTCTATTTACTAAATCGAAGATGATTTTATTTCTGCATGTAAGATTTACTTGATCTGTGATTTGAGTTGATGAAAATTTTTTTAAATGTCTAGCACTCTTGGCAGGTGCCCCAAAGCCCATTCACTCATCACACCTACATTATATTTTTACTCAATAGAGACTGTAGTTCTTCCTTTGACATATGGCAAGGTTTTAGGTTTCAGACTGAATTACACTCTTCGATGGAGATGGGCATGACAATTAATACAGAAGCTTGTGTTTGGCCCATGACGATAGAGTTGTTGGCTTGGAAGAAACTTAGTATGCCCCACTAGCGTTAATGAATAGATAAAAGCAAGTTTCGAAAATATATATATATATATATAAACGTGAACAGAGGAGAAAACTATTATAAGCTTAGTGATAGAAAGCAGTGTTATCATCATTGATTTGAATTTACTGTTTGGCTCAAGGTTGTTTCACAATTTATGGAAGCCAACCATGTGGAATAGTCTAAAGTAATAGACAAGTTTGATTTGACGACAAATTAGGTACCTGTATATATATGGGACGTTTGTACTATTCAGTCCATTCCACAAAACTCAGCAGCTCTATGGACTTCTACCAATAAGATGGAAAACCTTGAATATTCATCCCCTATAATTGACTCTTAGACTAGGGGTAAGGTTATCTCATTGCAACTTTGAGGGTCAAGAGTTTGAACCTAAAATCACCCTCTGACATTATTTCATTGCAACCTGGAGATCAAGAGGTCGAACTTATAATCAGCCTGTCGACATCCCCCGTTGCACCCCCCGGGGGGGTGTTGGGAGGGTTGTGCGTTGTCTTTTTTTTTTTTAAATTAATTGCTTATTGTGGTATGGTTTTGATAATCCAACAGTTACTAATCTGATCTTCGCATTGGATTTCTTATTGGAGTTGCTACGGGTGATGTTTCTGTTTGCAGGTATGTAATCTTACGACTTTGGTCCACATGAATATTGCGCAGATCTTCTGGAATATCATGTACGTTTTAACTTTTGCAATTTTCCTTTTACCCATCAAAAAAAAAAAAAAGAACTTTAGTCCACATGAATTTTGTGCAGATCTTCAGGAATATTATGTTTAGCTAGAAATGAGTGGAATATATAACATTTACATCACAACACAAATCTCTAGCTGTTGAGAAGTTCACTCAGTCATATCTTATGTTATTTTAATTAATCACGATGATGATGGCATTGATATATTTGGCCCAGAAATATAAAAATACTATATTTGTCACATGAACATTATTGCATGCACAAAATTGGCGAGACAAAAGTTCTCGTAAACTTGTCAAATTGACATTACGCGGAAGAGAAATGGCTGTCTGAGGGATCTTCGTTTATAGCTAAGCAACGAAAGAGAAGACTACAAAAGCTGAAATGGCGGCCACTGTTTTTGGAGGATGGAAAAGGTACGTAAACGAATCACCCACTCCACCATTCTTTGATCCCGAAATCAAACAAACACAATACTCCTGTCTCCTCGCAGAGTATTAATTGCATTAGTGGGTTGGGATTATGGAGGTGACTTTGTGAATTTGTTGGAACCCTCTCCATTTTTGGACAACGACAGGGTGATTGGTTTCGGGCCAAGTCTGGTCTTGCGTCGGTGCATGCGTGACGTGCGTAGTTATTACTTTTCTTCCAATGGTATGTGAGTATGCTAAAGGAGATGTTAAAAAAATTCGGAGGTGAAATTACTTATGGACTGTTTGGTAACGCTATCGTTTTTCTGTTGTCATTTTTTTGTTGCCATTTTTTATTTTGTGTTTTCTGTTGTCATTTTTCTTTCCTGAAATGAAAATTGAAACAGTATTTGGAAATATAATTTTGTTTACAATTATTATTTTTTATTTTTAGAAAATATTTAATTATATTATATTATAACATACTATATTATATTAATTATATCATAATATGTTAATAATATAATATAATATAATATGATATAATTAATATAATAAAATATAGTATAATATAATATGATATTATGTTGTATTATATTATATATTATATATTATATTATATTATTAATTATTAATATATTATGTTAT
>JAVXUM010000003.1:1781112-1791814 GCA_035590655.1 Pouteria glomerata
AAAAAGCTAGTCTACGGCACAAGATGCAATGCAAGTGGACCCACATAGTCGGGTGAGGATGCATTAGAGCCGTTTGGACCTCAATAAAACTCTTGAATATGTTTATATAATTTAATTTTTTTAATATTATAATAATAAATTTTATAAACTTCCACCAACTTTTAAAACCCTAAACACCCGTCAGCCAAATTTTTGAAACAAGGAGCTGCATCGCGCGAGTTTGCTAATCAAGTCACACATTTTAAATCATCAATGCAAAATATTTGCTAACCTAAAAAAGTTAACGGCCCGTTTAATAAAATTGTTAATTTTTAATTTTTGTATTCAGTTTTATATTTAATTTTTAATTTTTTGTGTTTAATTTTTTATTTTTGTTTTTTATTTTCATAGCAAAAGCAAAATAAAAACTTAAAATTAATTTAATTTTAAATTAAGTCTATTAAATGTACTAATTTTAATTATATTTTTTATTAAAAATGATTTAATTCAACAAAAATAAAATAAAAACTTGAAAATGATTTTGATCATAATAGTTGTTAGTTTGTAATTATAGTCATTAATTAATTAAATTTAATAATTATAATAACTATAATTATTAAAAATAATATAAGTTAATAAAAATAATTATACTAAACATAATTTATTATAATTATTTTTAAAAACAATTTAATATACTGTATGTTAATTAACTTAAATTAAATGATTTGACTAATTAAATTTAATAATTTTAATAATACTATTTTTTCAAAATAATTTAATTCTATAAAAATAAAATATATTCATTCTATAAAATTAAATTAATCATTATATTTTATATTAAATTATTTTTAATTAATTAATATATTTAAATTAATTAAGTTATATTTTAAATTAATTATTATATTTTAATATATATACAAATTAATTAAATTAAACTAATTATTATTTATATTAATTTTTTTATTTTGATGTAATTAATTAAATTTAATTAAATATTAATTAAATTTAATTTAGATTTATTAAATATACTTATTTTAGTTATATTTTTATTAAAGAATTATTTTAATAAAAATAAAATATAATAAATATAATTTATTATATTATTTATTAAAAATAATATAATAAAATATAATAAATATAATTTATTATATTATTTATTAGAAATAAAATAATAAAGTATTTATACAATAGTTTAACTAAATAAATACAATTATAATTAATATAAATTAGTTGATTAATATTTTTAATGTATAATTTAGTATATTAAATTAAATATTGATAAAATCAATTATTAATTAAATTATATTTAATTTATTTTTATATAATTAAAATAATATAAAATTAATTTAATATATTTTATATTTTTATATATTAATTAAATATTTTAATATTTAATTAATATTTTATAAATATTTTAAATAAAAATATATTTAGCGGTGACCAAAGTTGGGTGGGGTAGTGGTGACAGTGGGAGGCGGTGGTTAGATGTTGGTGGTGATTAACGGATGGCGGTAGTTAATGGTTGTGATTGATGGTGATTGTATAAGAAAATTAAAACTAAAAATGAAAACTTGAGAAAACACATTTTTTATATTTTTCATAATTTTAGAAAATTTTGAAATTTTATTTTTATATAATTAAAATAATATATTATTAATTTAATATATTTTTATATATTAATTAAATATTTTAATATTTTATAAATATTTTAAATAAAAATATATTTAGCGGTGACCGAAGTTGGGTGGGGTAGTAGTGACAGTGGGAGGTGGTGGGTAGATGTTGGTGGTGATCAACGGATGGCGGTGGTTGATGGTTGTAATTAATGGTGATTGTATAAAAAAATAAAAACTAAAAATGAAAACTTGAGAAAATACATTTTCTATATTTTCATAATTTAAGAAAATTTTGAA
This sequence comes from Pouteria glomerata, assembly GCA_035590655.1. NCBI lineage: Eukaryota > Viridiplantae > Streptophyta > Magnoliopsida > Ericales > Sapotaceae > Pouteria > Pouteria glomerata. The sequence continues at coordinate 1,783,005 of JAVXUM010000003.1, forward strand.
AACAGTTTTCATTTTTTTGAAAACTAAAAACTAAAAACAAATTTGCTAAATGAGTTTTCATGTTCAGTCTTCAACAAAAATAAAAACAAAAATTTAAAACTAAAAACGAAATATTTGCCAAATGGGGCTTAAACTTTTAACAAACATTTGTAATTTTAAGAATTGATAACGTTTGTTGGCTAACTTTTAGATAAATTATGTCATCTGACTTCGCATATTATGAGAAAATGCAACTGAGGTTGAAACCTTTATGTGCCAATAACTTTTTAAAAGACGAATTGTAAATTTTTTTTAATATTTTTGAATTGTGCTAATAATTAATAAAGACAAAAAAATATATAATTATTATTGTTTATTGAATAGTTGTATTTGTGGTTTATGTTCTTGTTTCAACTATTATTAAGGTACAATTATAGTATTTAATAAATTTTTCCAAAATAATATTTCACGATAAAGTAGATGATTTTCTTACAAATTCTCGTGCTTACTAAAAAGGAGATTGCTTAAAAATTTAATATTGATGTAATTGTTGAAAACTTTCAAAACACTTGATTACTCAGTATTTATTGGGGTTATGATAACTTGATTTACAAGAAATACCTTCTTATTAATCATTTTATATTAAAAAGCGACCTTCAATGTTATAATACCCATGGTAAATATGTACTAAATCATCTCACGATATTCTGAACCTAGTTCAATACTACTTTAATGAAGAATTAACCCAGTATACAATAGTTTCAAATGATGCATAGTTGACATCAAAATGTCATACTTTTCTATTGATATGAGCTATTGGGGAATATCAGTGTGCTATGTCTAGATTAATTTTTATTTGTTCAATGAAAATCCTTTTACTTTGCATTGTCAAACCATAAAGACTTAACTTTCATCATTACTCGACAGGTAGGTTTTACGCTTAAGCTCTCTTTTATCTTTGCACTCGAGAGCCAATCTTCGTCTGACTCGAGAAAACATTTATGCGTTGTGCTTTATTTTAATTATATTTTCATATATTTAATTGAATTACATCAAAACGTAAATACTCTTCGATTCATTTTATGTTCCAGTTTTGTGAATGTTGAATAGATGTGAAATTTGTTATTTGTGGGTTAATCTCATATTAAACTAAAATAATTTTATCCTTCTCGAATTTGAAGAAATAAAAATTTACATTATTTGACCTAAATCCTTTAAGCACTTCAGACCCCTTACTAGAAATTTGACCTAAATCCTTTAAGCACTTCAGACCCCTTACTAGAAATTTTTAAGTTTATCATTGGCCATTGTCAAAGATCTTGTCATGTCTCGAATCTCGTGACCAAAAGGATAAGTGATTCAATATACAAACGATATATTAATAAATTATCCTCTGATCAGAGTAAATATAACAATCTTAGAACAACATCTACAATAGATAATAATATAATACGCTCCTAATTTCTTTCTTTCAATTTCCAAACTCTCTCACTCTCTTCATTTCTATACCTATATAGAACACATATCTTGCTCCTCAAGCAAGTTACATTGACCTAGTACCTTCTCACACTCTTTATTTTGCCATGAACATTACTCCCACTAAAAAAAGGTTGAACCACATCAATCTGTCACTCTTTACATAGGCGGGGCGCTTGCCTCTATCATAGGAGTGCCCTTCTGCATATTTCTGTGTTAAAATGCCAACTTTTGAATTTTTGGGTTTATTTCTTCTAAGATTTTCACTAATTATATCCTTAATGACTACAATAGCTTAAAATAATATATTATCACATCCAAAACTTGTTAAAAACCATTGATTATATTAATGCAAAAATTTGAGATATTACATATTCCTTAGTCCTGCCTGTTATGTCAAGATTAATAACATGTACTTCAATTCCCTACTTAAAAATTAGGCAACAAACAAAATATATACAAATCATATGTTAGTTAAAAAATAAAAAAACATTAGCATATAAAATAGAAACAAACAAATATCTCCATATTAATAATTTAATTTCTCCATATATAAAATGAGAATAATTAATAACACTACTTTTGCAATTTTAAACGTCACAAAAAACGGGTGAGTGAGGTATATCTATCTATTCTTAATCTCATTGTAAATATTATCAAGTTTTAATTCTTTTATTTTTTCCGTCTCGTCCTTGCTTCCAGTTCACTAACTCTCATGTCCCACTCCATTAAGATACAACTAAATTAAATTTATTATTTTGCTCATTTCATTATCAATCCTATTCAGAAATCAATATAATAAGGTATTTACTCATCTTCAATAAAATTTGTTATTTAAAAATATGTTAAAAAAATCCCTTGTTAGATATGTTTTCTCTTCTACTTTAAAGAAAAAAAAGAAGAATTAATAGTAGTGGACTTTTAAGATTTAAACAAAAATAAGATTAACACGTTAGATAAGGAAGAAACAGAGAGAAGAAAAGTAGTAATAATTTTAGGGTGTGTTTGAAGTGTTAAAAAATAGATAAAATAAGATATGTAAATAAAAAATAAATAATTTTAAAATTTTTTTAGCATTTATTAATAAACAGAACACACTCGTAGTGCATGTTTGTTTCCCGGACACAGAAGGTGGGATTGGCTTTGTTGTCCGTGTGCCCCATCTCATGCCATGTTTGGGTTATAATCCGGCAGTGCCGGACATGGCTTGGCTGGACTAACAATCTGGCTTTTGGCCGGACAAATTATCCTAGGGGGTGGTAGGATAATTAATCCACCACCTCTGGATTTGATTCCCACTAAGATTTAAAGGTTCAAAATTATTTTCTTTCATATCACATATCAAATTACATTTTTTATTCCACTTTATATCCCACTAATCAAACACTAAAAAAATAATCCCACATAAAAAATTAATCTCATCTTTTATCCAATCCCACATATTATTTTCGTAAACCCCATAATATTATTTATTCCCCATCATTTAATCCTAAAAACAAACGCGGCTCTACACCACCAATATTAAAGCGTGAGGGTTTCACTGACGCTTGACACGTGTAGTTTTCCTTTGTTTGGTTTTGTCTTTCCTCTTTCGGTTTTTGTTTGCTTGATAAGTCGGTGTATTTTTTGGTTTAATTTTTTTTTTGTCTCTTTTTATATCGAATTATTTTACTATTATGATCAAGAGTATTGGAAATATTTATTTTTTATTTAAACATTACAAGTCATTTTTACAAATATTACACGTTGTATACACTTATTTTTTATTCATTATTGATTAAAATATATTATAAAAATTCATAATTAAGCACAAGTATATCCATCTACTTTCAATTTAAAACGTAAATAGTAACATCATTTCATTCATTTATTTTCGCTAATAAATTATTTATCGTGCATAGTAAATAAATTAACTATTGCTTTTAGCGAGGTAGATGATGTAATAGCCGTAGTAGGCTGCATTGGTATTTAAAATTTTTTACTTTTATGGTGCGATATTAGCCTACATTAGTCCAATAATTTTCGAATATTTAAATAAAAATTAAAAAACTTAAAGATGACATTAAATTTTGAAAAAATTAAAAAGAATAAAAGTCAAAATAATAGTTCAAATTTAAATTTAAAAAAATATTTAAACCTTATTTGAAACTTCAAATTTTATCAAAAAATCAAAAAGTTAATAAATTTTAGATTATCAAGAGTTTAATATTTTTTGAAAAGTGTAAAAACTTAAAAATGATTTTAAAATTTGAAAATTTTGAAAAAAATTTAACACTACAAACGCATATTTAAACATTACACTTTTATATGTCATTAATTTATATAATTAATAATATTTTTTGAGCGTGAAAAATTTAAAATAGAATTAATTGTGCATTATCCCCGACTTAAACAGCCGCACAGGGTGTTGTCGTAATATGAGGGACGGACAGGGTCATTTGTCGAAGAATGATCCAACTTTGGGGTAAATAACAAGTGGAACATCGCCACCTCACTGGTGGGTCATTTTCTCCGATGGACAAAAAGCAGGCTCTCACCACCCGCGCCCAAGCAGTCTCCTCAATGATCCGTCCAATTACACACTGCCACGTCATGTTGACAATCCAGCAAAGGCTACACAGAAACAGAATCTCTGTCCGCGAAAAAGAAAAAGAGACACCCTGACAAACCCTCCCTGGGTGCTCTCTCTCTCTCTCTCTCTCTCTCCGCGCACATATCCTTTCGTGGCCTGCGGTCAAATCCTCAGTAGCACTGGGGCTGCCGCCGCCGGGGAGACGCCGGAATTGAGGCATTTAGGCTTATTTCATAGCCGGAAAGTTGAAATCCCTAGATTAACCCATCAAATACTACTTATAATTTGAGTTATTTCTGTATGTGTTTTACTTCGTATCGACTCTTTACAGTTCATATTGTGTTTGAGATCTCAAGTTGAGGACTTAAGAGCGAGCAGAGAGAGAGGGATAGAGATGTACGTGGTTCCTCCTCCGAAGCGGTCAGATCCGCTATCGGGATCCACCGGCGAATCGGATGATTTAAGGATTTACCAGACGTGGAAAGGCAGCAATGTAAGTTTCTGCATATGTTTTCGAGGGTTTGTTTCTTTCACGTTTCACTGCTAATTGCTTATCTAGTTGATGGTTTTTTTTCTTAAGTTCTGTTGTTAAAGCAAAAATCTTGTTGAGGAAAATCTGCGTTATTGAATCTTTGATTTTTTTGTTTTTCCATTTTTTTTTGTTGCTACTAATGACGAAATTTGGTATGCGTACACTAGTTATTTTTCAATAGGGCGAAATTAAAGTTGAGTATAGGTTTTGCAGAATGCGGACTTTGAGGTATAGCTGAAACAACTTTATATTTTGATAACGGCCCTGTTTGGTTGACAAAAACCCACCAAAAATCATTAACTTTTAACTATTTTTGTGGGTACTTTTTTCAAATTAAATTTTATCACATATTACTTTTATGTCAAATCTTTTAACTATTAATATACTTTTTTCACCAAACTTTAATTTAATTACATAATAAATTAATAATCTTGTTTCTGTATTAAGATTGGAGGGGGCATTGCAGGGCTGGTTATGAATGATTTGGCTGCTGTTGTTGAGGATTTTTATTGTTAAAAATGGGTGAAAGCCTTCAAATGGATCTTTGTTGTCTGTTTTATCTGTTGGATTGTGGTAAACAAATTCTTGTCATAATAAATGCTACAGGAGGTGTTGGTTTGCTTCGTTAATAAGCTAGTTGGGAACTATTAAAGTGCGTTTCTGGAGGGGGAAAAACTATGCAAACAACTTGGTAGCATTTAGCATTTTTGAAAAGTTGGAAAGATGAAATTTGCTAACTGCTAACTAATAATCAGTTTTTCACGCCTTCTGCCAATCATGTTGGATAGTCTAAGAGAGAACCAGTTATGGAACTAATATTTTGATTACTGGATGGATTTTTTTTTATTGAACATTGCACTTCCTCATTTCTTCCAATGGGTGGTCTGCCGAGTGCGAAAAAAGCACTAGCATGTTTTTCATTTGCCTGACTAAAATTTCTCAGCAATTTAAAAGTACAATGGTCTGTATGATCTGAAAGCATAACATGCTTCCCTTCCTTATCTGCTTTTGTGATTAGTAAGAGACAATCTTTTCAAAATGTTGCACCTCCCTCTAGTGCAGTAGCTGGAGATATTGAGACACCACTCAAACTAATAGTCAATGGTTATTGTTTTCATGATTTTGATGGGAGAAGGTTGTGAGCCGTCATTAGGACACTGTTCTGAACCTTGTAGAATGTTGTGATAAAGAAATAGAGAATACTGTAATGGTTGGGTATTAATAGTCTAATTGCTTGTGTGGTTGCAGATATTTTTTCTTCAAGGATGTTTAATATTTGGACCAGATGTAAGGTCGCTGGTGCTGACCATATTCCTTATTGTTGCTCCTGTCACAATTTTTTGCATATTTGTTGCTAGAAAACTGATGGATAATTTCTCTCACCGCATGGGAATATCAGTTATGGTTGTGGCTGTTGTCTTCACCATTTACGTGAGTTCTTTCCCTCTATTTCAATCACCACACGCCCGCAGGCACTTATACACAAGTTCTTAAAGACTTACTTTCATCTTTTAAATTTGTGGATCTTGTGTATCCCTTTTTGATGTCTTAGATATCCATTCAAATAACAAATTACTATCAATACTTGGTACAAAGCAACTGATTTTGATTCACTAAAACGTACATTTCACATAGCTTACCTTTTTTTCTGACATGGAAAAGAAGATCTCTTCTCTTGAAAAGAAGATCTCTTCCTGGATTGGATGCTTTGCTGAGTCAGCAGACAGGTTCACAATGTTTTAACGAGATGGTGCTTTCTTAAAACATAAAAAACCCATGTGCTCACAAAATTCATCAATGGCAACAAGCTGACCTGTGTCCAACGTCAATGGGTGTTGCCGTGCCCTTGATGTGTATCCATGTATGTTGATAAGTGCCTTGATGTCTGTAACATTGAGTTTTAAGCTGGTAAATGTGTTGGGCTTTTCAGGATTTAGCTCTTCTCCTGCTTACATCTGGAAGAGATCCAGGCATCATCCCTCGTAATGCACACCCTCCAGAACCAGAAGGCTATGATGGGAGTGCAGATGGTGGGCAAACTCCACAGTTGCGCCTGCCTCGCATTAAGGAAGTAGAGGTGAACGGCATTACTGTGAAGGTTAAGTATTGCGATACCTGCATGCTATATAGACCTCCCCGTTGCTCTCATTGTTCAATCTGCAACAATTGTGTCGAGCGATTTGACCATCACTGCCCTTGGGTTGGGCAGTGTATTGGACTGGTAAAAAATTTATTCTTTTTAAATTATCTCAGTACTCATTTGTAGTTACTTATTGCAAAAAATTAAATAATTATGCATGGGTAGTTGAGCATCCTAAAGTTTTGTTTATTGCCATGGAAAAATGCGCTTCCTGCTGTCATTTATTTATGATGAAAAAAGTTGCTTCTTGTTTCAAACTATTGGCTGCAGATCAAAGCCCATTGAACTTGATTATGTCTGGTGTGTTTTTTTTTTTTTGGAACCTGTCATTATTCAGGAAGGATGGCAGTTATAATCTTGAGTGAGCAACAATTTGAAGGTCCTATGCTGTTGTCCAAAACAAACAAAGTATTCAAATTACTGGATTTTACATTAATTAATCTTGTGACCATATTGCATTCTCTTCCTCGAACATAAATGGAAGAAATTTGAAATCTCTCTGTAGAGACAATTTTGGTTAATGGTACCATTGCTCCTAGGATTAACCGGTTGGCCTTTTATTGCCCTGACTGCTTTATTTACATTCTCATCCACTGGATTAAAATTTTGCTGCCTTATCTGAAGCATGCATAGGCCATTCCTAAGCTGCATACTCTTGCCATTACTGAAGATTGGGTTCCCACCCTTTAATTATGTCCAAAAGAAGATTCCATGGCTTGTGCCTATTAATATTGACCTGGAAACATTCCAATTATGAGAATAAACCTTTGGCAAACCTTCAAAAGTGAATGATTGAGTAAATCTTCTATTCCTGAATTCTTCACATAACTGCTTTGTCTTTACAAAATTCAAATTTCTACATTGGAAGTCGACTTAGTCCATTACTTCCTTATGTGTGTTTATCCGGCCGGTAGATTTTTGACTTTATAGCACTACTACCTAGCCAGGTCTCTTCCAATTAAAGAAAGATCTTTGGAAAATGTGATTGAGGATCATTGTGTTCGAACTTTTCACGAGACAGTTGTACTTAGGCTTGGTTTGGGTACCAAAATCATGTTTTGGTTTTTTGTAGCTTATTTTCATCTTATGTGGCTTTTTTTAACCAAATTTTGATTTTTTTCCATAAGTTGTAGTTTTTAAGCGTGTATGTAAAGTTTGTTTTTGCAATCTGCTGGTAGATCTGTGTTTCTGAATGTGACATTCTTATAATGATGCTCAAAGTACTGTGTTTGGAAGTTTTTTTGTCATGATTAAATGTTTTTCCAGTTCTTGGTTTCACCATTACGATTCCATTAACCCATGAACTATGATTCCATGGACATTTAATTAATCAGAACCTTTGACACTTTTGGGTGCAGCGGAATTATCGGTTCTTCTTCATGTTTGTATCGTCGACAACTTTTCTTTGTATATTTGTTTTTAGCTTTTGCTGGATTTACATTAAGAGGATCATGGATTCAGAGGAGACAACAATATGGAAAGCAATGATCAAGACCCCAGCCTCCATTGTGATAATAGTTTATACCTTCATATCAGTGTGGTTTGTTGGTGGCCTTACTGCCTTTCATTTATATCTCATCAGTACAAATCAGGTATGAATTTTTTTTTTTTTTTTTTTGCACTCAGCCGTAATTTTTGACCCATGAGCTTTTTATTAAGAATCCCCTTGAGTTAACAAAAGAAATATTATTTGTGTTTTATTTTTGCAGACTACTTATGAGAATTTCAGATACCGATATGATCGGCGTGCCAACCCGTATAACAGAGGAGTGGTACAGAACTTCAGGGAGATATTCTGCATTAATATCCCTCCATCAAAGAACAATTTCAGGGAAAAGGTGCCAAGAGAACCAGGAGTAGCTGCAGCTCGATCAGTGGCTGGGGGTTTTGTTAGTCCAAACATGGGGAAAGCTGTGGAGGACATAGAAATGGGCAGGAAAGCTGTCTGGGGAGATGGGGGGGCTGGTTTAGATCCTTGTGAGGGGCAACTTAGCAGTAATGACGGGCTGAATATTAAGGATGGTGGACTGGCTGAAGTATCTCCCGGCATAAGGACTACTGTGGATGAGGGGGATCGTGCTGGAATACATCCAAGGCGCTCCAGTTGGGGC
>JAVXUM010000003.1:1793166-1807942 GCA_035590655.1 Pouteria glomerata
TTAAAAAATATAAATATATTTAAATAGTTTAACAATTTTTGATCTCAATATTATTATATGCTTTTATACTATTTGATGTAAACTAAAATAATATAAAATTTTATAAATTTTTATAAATGTGAATTATAAAATTTAAATATTTTATTTACCATATAAAATACGAAATTTTAAATTTTATAAACTTATACCATTCTGACCATACCATTTAACGTGGTTGGTGTCATTATCTTAGGATCTGTGTGGGGTTTCTTGTAATTTGACTGCGAATATGACGGGTTAAATGTGAAAAGCACCATTACTCAAGAGATGGGCTAGGATTTTGGTTTTTTTTTTTTAATTATTTTTTTATTTTTTTATTTTTACTGGAAAATTGTGCTGTAATGGGAAAGTGTGAGTTAAAAGCTGTCACGAAATCAAATTTTGCAAAGTTTTATTTATTTATTTATGAAGAAACTTTCAAAAAAAAAAAAAAAAGAAAAGAAAAAGAAAAAGAAAAAGAAAAAGGCAAGCCTGAAGTTTTATGCATGACAATTGACAAACTCGCTCTTTCACTTCTGTCAAGTTACCTCTCTCGTTTCTTATCCTCTTCCTCCGCCAAGTTATCACCCAGAAAAGATTTAGTACCGAGGGACAATACTCTGACGCCAAGGTAGCTTAGCTGAGGAGAGAGATATCAGATGAAGTAGGTGGGTTGTTCTTTTCTTCTTATTTTAATTTTGTATGGTTGATGAGTGAGTTCATTTCATTCAATGTTGTGCGGATGTTTGATAGTTCTTCTTCCTTTCAGCTGACAATTGTTGGTAGTTTTGGCCTTTCTGTTTTCGTTCAGTTGATGGAATCTTGTTGATTTATTGGTTTGCATTTTGGGTAGTGGTGGCAGAAATGTACAAGAACCAGCTGCAGGAACTGGCACAGAGAAGTTGTTTCAATCTGCCTTGTTATGCCAGCATCAGAGAAGGGCCTGATCATGCCCCTAGATTCAAAGCTTCTGTCAACTTCAACGGTGAGATCTTCGAATGCCCCAGTTACTGCAACACCTTGAGACAGGCTGAGCACGCTGCTGCTGAAGTAGCTCTCAATTCTCTCTCCACAAGGGGTCCTTCCAGGTCTCTAACTGCTAGAGTTCTTGTAAGTTTTCCTCCCATTCTTCTCTTCGTTATTTTTGAACATATTTATTAAGAGCTCCAGCACATATATCCTAATTTTCTTCGGTTATGAACATAAAAAAAGGATGAGACTGGAGTTTACAAGAACCTCCTTCAAGAGACTGTTCACAAAGCCGGAATGAAGCTCCCTGTCTACACCACGGTAAGGTCAGGTCCTGGCCATGTCCCAGTTTTTACTTCTACTGTGGAGATTGGGGGTATGAATTTCACAGGAGATTCAGCAAAGACAAAGAAACAAGCTGAGAAGAATGCTGCAATAGCTGCCTGGTCTGCATTGAAAAATAGTAATAATCCGTTTTTTTCCTTTATTTTTTTTTAAATAAATAAATTCTTCCTAATTACAATTTTGGGTTTTATAGATTGATGATCTAATTTTAAATAATTGCAGTGCCAAAGTTGAGTTCGTTTTCGCAGTCAACTAAAGAAACCAATAACCCAGAAGACTTAGTAAGGAGGAAGAGGGATCAGAACCAAGCAAGAAGAAGAACAATGAAGGGTGGTGGTCATAGAGAGCATGGTTCCAATTATACAGCGCCGACTCAACAGTGGAGATCCTTGGATCTACTCTTGGATTCTTCTTCTGCTTGTTCAGGGTGTTCTACTAAAAAACAGAACAGCCTCGTCTCTCTTCTCCCTCCACCCCCTCCAATACCCAATTCAAAAATCCTTCCACTTACTTCTCTCTTCTCTTCTTCAACAACTAGGCCTGCCCCGTCACAACTCCTGGTCAAACCACCAGTTAAATTGCAAGAGGCACCTCCACCACTCGATGAGCATCAGATGGATGAGAATGGGTGGCTTATAAGGAAAACAGTCAATTCTACTGTAGTCCCAAGTGCCGACGACTCCATTTACACCCCAATTCAGTTGGTCAACACTGGGAAGCTTGGCGCTTCGGTGCTTGATCAAAGCATCCAAAATGAAAAAACCCACATCAGAAATAAGCTTTTGGGAGCTCCAACAACTCCATCTGCCGTGCCCCCGTCTTCCATCAAGCGTCCCCCATGTGGTCACATGGGCATGACTACGTACGCCGGAAGATACAGCCCGCAGTGGATTGCCCCGTCGGTTCAAATCAGGTCAGTGATTCCTGTGTGCGCAGCGCCACCACAGGCAATGAGACTTGCACGATCAAACCCTTCATCAGTGAACGAAGCTGCTTCAGCATCAGCTAATTCAATCTCCAAACACACAGGAGTAGAGGAGGCTTCATCAGCCAGCCCCAAGTCCAACAATCCAGAGTCATACTCAACCCACCTCGGCTCTTTGTTCAACCAGAAGCTGCAGTTATGAAGAAAATAATCCAAATATAATTTTAGGATCTTATTGAAGTTTTTTTAACTTCAGTGTTCTGTTCTTGAGATACTGAGTTTTGACCTTGGAAATGCCATAAATCTGTCTTATCTCATGGTTGTTGGATAGTTTGATTTCTACTCTTTTCTATTTTGGAATCGTGTAACAGTAGATAATGTCTAGTAATATGTATTTTCCCTTTCATCTTTGACACATAATTACGGCAGAGAGAGAGAGAGAGAGTGTGAGAGAGCATTGATTTAGATCTGAAGAAGGTGTGGTTTGCAGAGATAAGTAGGAGAGAGAGAGAGAGAGAGGGGCAGATGGGGATAGCAATGAAGGTACGCGGTGTGGAGAGGACGAACCAGACATGTGCAGCCATAAACGCAGCCATAAACGCAAGCCATTAAAGTCGCTTGTCAGAAAAATTAATTGGTGCTGTCTTCACCATTAATGATCCCACTCTCTTGCCCAAGATAGAGAGATATATAGACTCGTCTTTTTCTCTATGAAGTTTATTGTTATTATATTAAGATTTTTTTTAGAACATGACAAGCTAAAAAAAATATTTTACTAAGCCTGAAAAATGAAAGCATTTTTTTGGGTGAGTGAAAAATGAAAGCATTGAAAGTTTGGATCAGAATTGTCAATTCAAATGTTGTAAATGCATGGTAGCCGTTATAAAGAGGGTTTTTTAATCCGTTGGCTGGGCTGGTCTTGTCTGAAACCAAATCTCCATAAGGATTCGTAAAATATCAAAGTAACTGAAGACCAAACAAAAGAAGACAAAGCCACCTGCGAATTATTTTACAGCTAGGTCCGTCCGATTGAATGTGGTAAAAATTTTGAGGGTTGTTTTACGAAAGAAAGATGTATAAAATAATAAGAAATATTATTTATGAAATACGGTAAAAATTTTAAGGAAGATGTATAAAATAATAAAGAGTATTATTTATGGAAGATAGATCGACATTGATGTGATATTTATAAAGGGTGAATGAAAAAATAATTAGTTTGGATAGAGTATTAAGAAGGAATAATAAATAATATTTGGTTTGGATGATTTTTTAAAAAAAGTGTACAAAGATAAATATATGATGTAAAAAATTATTAAATGACTTTTTTATTCTTATGTCATCCAAACAGACCAATTTCATTCCTGGTAAAGGGGGTAAAACGGACTAATTTCATTTTTGGTAAGGTGTATTATTTTTAGAGACATCAAACACTCTCCAAAAATAATACACCTTCTCCTGCAAAAATTTTTGTTAGATAAAAAATTTAGAAAGAAACTTTTTACTTCCAAACTATACAAAGAATATCACTTCAAAAAATAATATAAGAAATAATTTTTGTCCGTCCCTTTTTGCCGTATTCAATCGGGTCCTAATAGTTATTATTTTCCTCCTCCAAATTGAAGGTAAAAGATTGCAGAGTATTTAAAAGAGTCAGAAGTGCTAGGCTAATGTGTGCAAATTATTTAGGAAGTGGTTCGGGCAAATAATTAATGTGAATTTTGTGTCTAAAAAAAAAAAATAAATAAAATTCAAGTGTGTAAACGTTGACAAGGGGATGAAAAATACAGAGACCAATTACGTGGGAAGTAAAGCATAGTAGTTTGACCTGCTCCCCATGCTTGACTGCTGAAGAATCGCAAGTACGGAAATGACCTGTTCCATCTAAATAACACTGGTATTAAAAAAAAAAAAAAAAATTCTTTAGAGAACACTTAACCATACAGAACCTTTTGGTTCCGGCTCTACGTGAACATCAAAAAGAAAGCTACTCCCTAGTTTATACCATGATGGTAACAGTAGGGTTTTCTAGACCAAGGTAAACCCAACACCGCCAATTAAGGGTGGACTTATTCTTTCGGGCTATTGTCCTGGTAGTTTGGTCCTTTTTTTTTTTTTTTTTTTACTTTAATTCATTTTAAATTTTTATACCTTAACCCATTTTATGTTTAAATCTTTTATTTAATTTAAATTTTTATAACTCAGATTAATTTATTTTTAAACCCTTTATTTAGTCGAAACTAACTCTAAATTCTAAACCCACCCCGATTGCCAATGGTCAAAAGAATACAAAAAGATAGTTATATAGACAACACTATCAGAGAATCATAAATTAAAAAAAAAAAATTATCGAATGAAGAAAAAATCATTAGACTTAGGAGAGGAGTTAGGATCTCTCTCCGCCCTCCATGTTTAATCGCCAATTGGGTTCCTATGACAAACTAGTATATAATGGGTAATAAACTACCTCATTCTTCTAATGAATCGTTACAATAATATCATAGTCAATAATTCTGCTTCTTTAAATTTTAATGAAAATAAATTTACATTTGGGTGGCGTTTGTTTCCCACTCAATTGTGGGATTTGGATTGTTATGAAGTGCGCCTCACAAATCCGGTGTTTGATGCAATTTATTGGAGCAAGAGACAGCCAGTCAAATGGGATTAACAGTCGAGATTTTGTTGGATTTATAATACCAAGAGGGTGGTAGGATTATTAATACTCCTTTTTCGGATTTGTTTCCTGTCAAAATCAAAAGGTTCAAAATTATTTTCTTTCATATCGCATATCAAATTACATATTTTATTTCACTTTATATCCCACCAATTAAACACAAAAAAAATAATTTCACGTAAAAAAATAATTTTATTTTTTATTTAATCTCACATACTATCTTATGAATCCTACAATATTACTTATCCTTGTCATCTAATCCCTCCTAACAAATACAGGATTGAAAGATATGCAATCCTACTCTTTCATTCCCTCTTTTATCTCTTCCATTCACTTTCTTTTCCCTTTGTTTCGAATCTCAACCCCCCGGGAAACGGGCAGAAGCTGACTTTAATTTGATTTCTTTCCACTGTCCAAAATTGTGTGTTTAGGCTCGAAATCGACTTATCCGATTTTTATACTTAGAAATTAGAGTTTTGGGAATGAAGTTTGGACTCGGTAGATTGGACTATCCAGTTTAACATTGGAACTTGGGACCTTATTACATTTTCCGTTGGGTCTTCCAGAGCAAGCCCAACATTAATGGTAGTTTCCTGACATTATAGCAACAACCCAGCTAGACGCTCACGCCTTACTGCCAATTTTTATAATATATTTAAATTTATAATAAATAAAAAATAAATATTTATAATATATAAGACAATATTCAATACAAAAACATGCAACTTTTAAACGCTAAAAAAGAAAAAAGCAAACTTTTTATATACCCACAATACTACCAAAACGATCAATTACAGGTTTGTTAAAAAAAAAAAAAAAAATACAACACGTTTCCATCCTCGGGGAAAAAAATGACTCGTGTCAGATCATCCACGATCATTCAGGTTTTTAATGTTAAAAAAAAAACATTTATTGTTCAAATAATAATAAAAAAATCATACAAAAATATGCTAACAATAATAAAATGTTGTACCATATTTTTGCATTTATCAATATTTTTTTATCGTTTTGAACCGAGAAAATTTTAAAAATATTCAATTTTTTTTTTTTTATTTCTTATCCTCATAATACGAACAATTCCCACTTTTTCTCCCAATTAGTCGAAACAATTTGCACAAGGACTTATATTTTTAATGTTTCAATATTTATACTTTCTTTTCTAACAATTTTTTCTTAAATCATTTAACACAAATTATTACCGAAAATACCCTCCACATTCACTGGAATGAAGAAGAACGATTTTGCAAGACCGTTGAAAATTAGAAGGAGAGGTCGAGGAGGGTCCCCGACCAAAACTCCTCCGATGGTTAAGTCAATAACGGTTGGAAACGACAATAGCGGCTTGGTTAATGAATAGTAAACAGTGGAGAATGCATACCTGATTTGAAGACTAAGTGTTGTATTTATACCAAGGGATGAACTAAAATAATATTACTTTATTAAAGTGGAATCATTACTTTCTCGATTTAGATGCCTCGTTCGTGTGAGTTTATGTTCAGCATTTAATGCACATCACTTTGCATTTAATGCTAGTATGGCGTGAGTCGGTTTTGACCGAACCACTATGATAATAGAAATGTCATGTTGTCACGTCAATTTGCCAATTGCATGATTAGCGGTCAACTAAAAGTAACCTTTTGGTTAGAAATGAACCGGACGACTATGGATGTGCTGAGCTTATCATTTCATATTTGAACCATTAAATGGGCCCGCTTTTAGTTGGTCGAGAGACTAATGTTAGACTCCAATCTACTCGGTAAGCTATTTTAAGAGATAGCGCCACGTGTCTAGTTATTATTGTATACCAACATTTATGCCCCCACTCTGGTCGGGTAAATTTTTACCCGAGTAGAGTAGTAATAAAAGCATTGAGTTGCTTTCTTAAAGACAATTCAGTCGTATCCCGCTGTATCCTTCGTCGTTGACACGTTGACCCGTAATTCGTTGACTTCTCATTTCCTTACGCGAGCATCATAATTGTTTCGCCTCGAAACCATAAACGCTGTCTGCACCGGTTACAATGAATGCAAAAACACCGATTTTTCCCTCCTTTTTTCCTTTTTGTTTTTGCACACATCCGTATATATTGAATTTGATTTTGTCCGTTACAATTTTTTGAAGCTTGTCCATCTTCCAGATTCTAGCTCGATTTCAACCTGTTTTTTATGCGTCTTCGTTCCCTCGTTCAGTTTCTCATTCTCACTAGGTGAGTGCTTATTTCCTGTTAACTCTTTCTTCGTAGTTCACTTCTTTTTCGCATTCGAGACATGGGTAAGCTCGCAGATGAAATAAGGAGGAAAGTGATTGAAAGTTTCAAACAATGGTATGATATTCCTGCAAACGTACATATCAGACTTGCTAGGGATTTAGAGGATAAAGTAGGTGTCTTTCCCTTAGTCGCCATAACCGAAGGAGGGCTTAGGTTTCCTGTCCCACATTTTCTTCGCTTAGTATTTCAATTGGTTGACCTCTCCCCCAAATACGTTTTGCACAATTTTTACCAGATTATAAATGGGGTGGATAGGATGAATAAGATGTATGGGTTCCACCTTTCCGAGTGGGATTTGATATCTGCTACAGTATCCAGAGAGTGAGGAAGGATGAGAACAAGTGGTATTTAAAACCTTGCCGAGACAAAGCGTTAGTCCACATGCTTCCTGACAATGTCAAGGGCATGGAAGATGACTTCTGTGTGATCTCCGGAAGCTGGATGCATGGTCCCAATGAAGATCCTTTTCCTTCAATCACTGCAAGGTCATTCGGCCCAGGTTGAAAAATAGTTATTGCCTTTACATATATGACGTGACTTTGGTTTCAGTTTCTTCTCTACTCATCATTTCTTAATTTTACAAATGATCACGCTAAAAAAGCCTGGGCTAATGGTAGCTGCGCTGACCATAAGCATATAGTCGAAGTGTTAAAGTTCCTCAGTGGTCCTGACAAATTTCCTTTTGCAAGGTTAGCGCCAATATTATTTGACTTCGTCCCATTCTACAGATTTTTCATAGCACATCCCCCAATCCTCTCGGCATCGGGTGCAAGTGAAACTCTCAATCGTTGGTTCAATTAGAGTGAGGAAGAGAAATAGGACTTCTACAATTCCCATCATCTTGCTTAGAATCCGCTGCCTAGCACCGCCATTCCAATCTCCATTGTTCGACCTCCAGTGACTCTTGTTGAAGTTGCAACTTTCTCAATACAACAAACAAAGGAAAGATTTGAAGGTCTCGCGGAGCTCGAGGGAATGGGACCAAAGAAAAATTTGAGGAAAGCTGCACTAGAGAAGATAAGGAAGAAGAAAGAAGAGGTTGCAAATAAGGAAAAAGAGGCTTAGGTCCAAGACATTTTCGAGCATCGTGGAGGGGTCGAGGAAGAGAGGCCTAAGGAGAAGAAGCAAAGAATCGCGGAATCGAGTGGCACTTTCTCCAAATTGGTGACAAACCCGAGCTCCTTGGAAGGTGTGAGGGACACTTCTTTGAATCGAGAGCTCACTCCTCCTCCAGTTGGGGAAACAAGTTCACAACAACAACATCCAAAACAGACAATTCTTTCTCCTCGTCTACCAAGGGACTCGTCACCGTTTTTCCCGGATATTCAAATCCCAAGCTCTGAACTTTTGGGCTTGAGGCAAATCTCGATTGAAGACTCTACCTTTAAACATCCTGAGGAATTTTTGAAGGGGATTTTTACTCCAAGAGATTGGCGAGACGCACAAAAAAACCAGGTCGACGATCTCTATAAAAGCGTAATGAAGAGTACGATTGCTATAAGCATTTTCATGATCACTCCTTACTCTTACTCCTCTCGCCCGAATATTAGTCTGATTTGGCAGTTTTTCTCTTTAATGTAGGCAACACTACATTCCTTTAAGCTCATTGAAAGGTGCCGAGCAATGCACTCCAAATCGGAGACGGATGACAGTGAAATTAAGGGTCTGAAATCGAAAGTCTGAGAGGCTAAAATAGAAAAGAGGAAAATAGAAAAATAGCTTGAGGAGGCGAGGTCCCACTTGGGAAAACTAGAAACTCACCTGGCCGAGAGAGATGCTGAGTTCGAAGAGTTATCTCGACAACTGGAGGCCGCTATGGTTGAGCAAGAAAAAATTAACATCGAGCTCGCCGTAACTAAGTTAAAATACTACAACGCAGTTAATGAAACCTCAAGCTTGAAACAAGAGCTGAAGAGCAAAAGTGATGCTCTACATCAAAGAGATTCGGAGCTGAGGTCTGTTGAAGAAAAGTCTGAAAAAGACCTCAATGAGCAATACTTGGACTTTGTGGGACAAGTCACGGAAAACATGAACGTGGACTTCTTGAGTGGTTGGGAAGCGGCCATGCAAAAGCTTGGCGTTGAGCCTTCTTCGAGCATGTACATGGATGTTCCATTCCCCAATCCCAACGGCACAATACCTCGGTTCAGTTTCAAACTCGTTGAGGAGGATGAGTGGGGTGATATGGATACAAATGAAGAGAATTCCGGAGCTGAAATTCAAGATCCTGGGGAGGATATCCCCAAGGAAACCAACCAATCCCCCGAGGATGGGGAGACACTGAGGAGCATGATGAAAGCAACGAAGAACGCTTCTGCTTCACAATCTGGCCAAAAGCAAGGCACCGAGGAGTGAGGCTTAGAAATTGTTCTTTCGTGTGTTTAACTCTCTATACTGAACATTTGCCTGGATGTACTTTAATATCTTTTAAGCTTAAATGAGCATGCTTTCTATTTGTTTTGCCTTTTGCTTTCTTTTTGCTTCATCTTAGTGTTTTATTATCCTGTCCAGTGCTATTCGTGTTTCTTCCTTACTACGATTGATTTTACTTTATCAGTAACCCGTTTGTCCCAACGGCAGAGTAATTGGAAGAGCTCATCCAAGATAACCTTTCAGTGACGCCAGAGCAAGTTATAGAGTTAATGGCTGAAGAGATCATGTTAAAGGCAGTGGAAGATCCGATAGGGGAGATCGTAGCTAAAGTTATGGCGAGTGAACCTTGTTATCCTCAGTGTTGATTTTTTTGACTTCATCTTCCTATTAGCATTTTTGCACTCTGCTTTCTGTAAATTCGGTTACGTTGTGTATTTATTACTTGGATATAAATTTGCTTCGGCTTTTGTGATTCCATAATTTGAATCTAATACAAAGCGAATTTGTCTGCCGAGCAACATGTTGTTCGAGGCTTTCGTATGAACCATTGATTGTTCTTTAATTCTTTTATAATGGAAAGTGGGTTTCATTTGATGAAAACTAACTAAAGTATTTTTAAGAAGGAAGTCAAGAATATAGCCTCTGCTTGCTTGGCGACTAAATAACATTGACCGCGGCATAAGGGTCACAGTAAGCGTCTTGCAGACTTAAAGCAGTTTAATTTTGTCTTCTAAGTATAAAATATTGCTGTTGTGCTTGCGTGAAGACATGATGGGATAAAGCTTTTGCTTATAAATGTTTTCCACGGAATAAACAACGCGAAACTATGCTTCCACCGTCGGAGAGATTCGGATAGGGCAATCTCGTGCTTTCATGCATCGCCACAAGGAAAACCATGTAGGGATATGCTTCCTCCACCGGACAGAACCAAGTAGGGCAATCTTATACTTGTACGAACCGCCACGGAAAATATCACGTAGGGTCATGCTTCCGCCACCGGACAGAACCAAGTGAGGCAATCTCGTGCTTGTATGAGTTTCCACAGGACAAATTATGTGGGTTAAGTTTTATGAATGCCGAGGTCTCTTTGGTCGGCTTCCTCGGCACAGGGTCTTTTATATGAGTTTTACAGAAAATGTTTATGTGCTAAAAGAATAAAACATTAGTAGACTAAATATAAAATAACTTTAAATGAACAGTGTTCCATGGCCTCTTCACCGGCTTTCCTTATGGATCTTCCAACCTGTAAGCTCTATTGCTAAGTACATCTGTTACACGAAAATGACCTTCCCAATTTGCTCCAAGCTTCCCCTCCGCAAGATTCTTCCGTGCACCCATAAGCTTCCGTAAGATGTAGTCACCGATCTTAAACTCCCGCGAGTTTACTTTTTTGTTGAACCATCTCTTGGTTTCTTGCTGATATGCGGCCAATCTAAGCACTGCCTCTTCTCTCATTTCCTCCAATAAGTCTAGGGACACCCCCATAGCTTCATTGTTCTCCCCTTGGTCAAAGGCTGTAGTTCAAATGGTCGGCAGACCAACTTCCAAGAGTATAACAGCTTCCATACCATAGGTGAGAGAAAAAGGGGTCTACCCAGTTGATCTCCTTGGTGTCGTCCTGTAAGTCCATAAAACCGAAGGAAGTTCTTCGACCCATCTCTCCTTCGCAGCTTCTAATTTCTTCTTGATCCCACTCAGAATAACCTTATTGGAGGCTTCAGCTTGTCCATTTCCTTGAGGGTAGGCCGGTGTTGAAAAAATATTTTTTATACCGTAGCCCGAGCAATAATATCTGAATGGACTACTGTTAAATTGGGTTCCATTATCTAAGATCAAGATTCTCCGTACCTTGTTATTATGTTTTTCCAGACAAAACGAATAGTATCGGCATCCTTGATGTGTGCCAAGGGCTCGGCTTCTATCCACTTGGTGAAGTAATCTGTGTTGATCACGAGCCATTTACGATTCCCGGTTGCTGCTGGAAGTGGCCCCACAATATCTAATCCTCATTGAGCGAATGGCCAAGGACTGGTGAGCGGGCTTAACTATCGAACTGGCTGATGAGGGATGGGAGAGAACTTCTGAATTTCGTTCACTTCCTGACGTAGGCGTGGGCATCCTTTCCCATCTTTGGCCACCAGTAGCTGTGTGTGTTAGAGATCTACCCCTAATGTGGGCCCCACAAACTCCTTCATGCAATTCGTGAAGAAAGTTCTGGATCTTGTCTGGGTGTACACATAAAAGATATGGCCCAGTGAAAAAGCGCTTATATAGCTTGTCATCAGGAGATAACCAGAATCTTGCCGCCCTTACCCTTAACTTCTTAGCCTCAATTTTATCCTCGGGGAGGCTTCCATCTTTAAGCTAGCCGATTATTGGGTCTATCCAAGAGGGGCTCAATGTAACACAGTTGATACCTTCACCGTCAGTTATGCTTGGTTTGGTTAAAACTTCAAAGAAAACAGAATTACTCCGCCTTGTGCTCGGGGATGCTGCCAATGTTGCAAGGGTGTCCGCATGGGCGTTGTGCTCCTGCCTGACCTGATCTATACTAATAACGTTAAAGTTCTGCAATCTTTGCCTAGCCAAAGCTAAATACTTGGCCATCGTTTCATTCCTGGCAACATAATTCGCCACAAGCTGAGAATCCGTCTTTGTTAATACATTTTTCGCGAACAAACGCCGAGCAATGTCTAGTCCGGCAATCAGGGCTTTGTACTCTGCGACGTTGTTCGTTGCTAAAAAATTAAGCTTGATGGCATACTCTATGGTTAAGCCTTCGGGAGTAGTAAGGACCACTCTAACCCTCGCCCCCTTCTTGGAAGATGATAGAAGATGATCCGTCAACCTCAATCTGCCATGCAGGAGAAATGTCCTGCCCTTCCGAATGAGCGTCCAGGGACCAGACTTCATGCAATTGCTTTGAAGGTGGGTGAGAGAACTCTGCTACGAAATCAGCCAAGACTTGAGCTTTGATGGCCGTCCTTGGTAAGAACTTTATTTCGTAAACGCCCAGCTCGACAGACCACTTAGCTAATCTCCCGGTAATGTCAGCTTTCCTCAAAATCTGGCTGATCGGTTGGTCGGTGACTCCTTGAATAACGTGAGAATGGAAGTAATAAGCCAACTTTCTCGATGCCGTCACGAGGGCCAACACAAATTTTTCCAAAGAAAGGTATCTTGTTTCTGCCCCCTGAAGGGTTTTGGCTTGTGTAATAAATTGGCCTCTGTACCTTATCTTATTTCCTTAGGAGTACGGTGCTCACAGTATGATCAGATATAGATAATAAATTTGGAGCTCCTCCCCGGGTTCTGGTATAGACAAAATTGGAGCAGTAACCAAGTACTCTTTCAATTTGTTTAGTGCTGCATCAGCCTCGGCATCCCATGTTATCCTGTTTGATCCCCTCAGTAACTAGAAAAATGGTCGGCACTTGTCAGACGCCTTATTAATGAATTTATTGAGCGCGGCCATCATCTCAGTGGGCTTCTGGCTTCTTTCTTCGTGGTCGGGGTGGAAATGGTTTGTATGGCCTTGATCTGAACTGGGTCAGCTTTAATCCCTCTTTTAGTCACTAGGAGACCTAGATACTTTCCCAAACTGACACCCAAGGCACATTTTGCAGCATTAAGTTTCAAGTCGTACCGACTGAAGGTGGAGAATACATGCTGCAAATCGTCCGCATGGCTAGTTGACTCTCTTGTTTTTACAACCATGTCATCTATATAAACTTCCATGCGCCGACCAAGGTCTTCTTTAAAAATCTTTATTACCAATCTCTGATACGTCGCCCCTGCATTTTTCAAACCGAAGGGCATGACTTTGTAACATAAGATCCCTTTGGGAGTGATGAACGATGTCTTTTCTTCGTCGGGCTCGTACATGGTTATCTGACGATATCCATGGTAGGTCTCAAGGAATGATATTCTAGCACTCTCTGCTGTAGAGTCAACTAGCTGGTCGATCTTTGGCAATGGGAAGGGATTTTTTGGACATGGTTTGTTTAGATCCGTGTAGTCTACACAGACCCTCCATTTGTCGTTCTTCTTTTTAACCATGACCGTGTTCGCCAACCACTCCGGATAAGAAACTTCCTTGATGGCTTCTGCTTCTAAAAGTTTGCCGACCTCCTCTATAACAACTTCTACATGCTGCAATGTAGATCTTTTAGGCTTCTGTATCACCGCCTTTGCCTCAGGTTTCACACTTAGTTTATGCCACATTACGTCAGAGTGAATACCTGGCATCTCCTGTGGACTCCAGGCAAAATTACTCACATTCTTCATTAACAAGCCCGACAGCTCTAGCTTTTCCTCGGCAGAAAGATTAGAACTGATTAGAAAGTACTTATCATCTTTCGGATCACCAACGAAGATCTTCTCAAGTTGCTCGACGACCTTTTGCTCCGGGTTACCCCCTACATCATCTATCTTTGGTGTCTCTGGAGGAATCTCGGTTAGTTGTACTTGTTCGGGGAGGGGTTTTAACTTTAACGCCGCCACAAAGCACTTCCTCGAAGTATCCTAGTCACCTTTTATTTCTGCGACGCCTTCTCCAAAAAGGAAATTTGAGCACTTGATGATAGGTCGAAGGGACAGCCTTCAACATATGGATCCACGTCCTTCCAACAATAGTGTTATACGAGAAAGGGACGTTGACAACGATAAACTCAACATCGCATTCAGCCAAACCAGCTCGAATTAGAACGGTTACTTTTCCAAGCGGCCACACGTGAGCAGTGTTGAACCCGATGAGAGGACAGTTAATTGGCTCCAAGTCCTCCTCAGTGAATCCCAGTTGCTTAAATAAACCCAAGAACATTATTTCTGTGAAACTCTCTGTGTCCACCAATATCCTCCTTACCTCTGAGTCAAATATACCCAGATTGATCACGAGAACGTCATTATGAGGTTGCCTGACACCTACACTCTCTTCTTCATAAAACGTGACTCCTCGAGGGTAGTCCTACTTTCGCTTTCTGGTCGGGGCGGCGGAAACTTTAAAAATTTCGTCTTCTTGTGCACTGTGCTGCCTATCCTCCCGTGAACTAGTGCCTCCTCTCAGAGAGCGAGTCTCCATGTGTATAACATGAATGATTGGCGGTTGTTGAACTTCTCTTATTTGTCTTACTGCTTGCTCTACCAATTGTATTCAATATTGGTTCGACCCCAAGTGCAGGGTGTCTAGTTGTAGCACAATAACCGG
>JAVXUM010000003.1:1811592-1824819 GCA_035590655.1 Pouteria glomerata
GAAATTATAAAAGGAAATTTAATTTATAAGAAGTCAACCAAAAAAAAAAAAAAAAACTTAATACATGACAAAAACAAACAAGCTAAAACAAACGGAAAAAAAAAAAAAAAAATCAAGTAGATAAATCCAACTAATTTAGGACTAAAACCCTATTAAATTGAGTTGTGATAGTAGTTTAGAGAATCTAGCAATACCAAAGTTGAGGTTAGGTAGTGATATTTATCAAATTGGAGAAAAAATAAAATAAAATACAATAAAATGTGGACAAAACAAAAAGATTTTGATGGATCCTGGTATAATTTAAATTTAGAACTTACCAGAATCGTAGTACAAAGAGTGGGGAAAAACCCAAAACTTTCTAGAAATGTGCAGCTTATTCGATCAAAACTTAACCAGAATCATTCGTGGTTGTCCACAACGGACCATCTAAAGCCAAAGGTGTAATTCCAGGGCGATTGTTTTCGTCCGTACGACCATTTGGTACGAGTATTCCTCTCGTAGCCAGGGCAGTGCTTTTGAGAAAGGATAAAGACCGCTCAAGGCCCGTGGTTTTGTTCCCTTCAATATTCAACGCAGAAGTGGAATCACACAAAGGCAAATGAGTGGGTAACAAAAGTTTGTAGCCGAGCGCCCCCTCAATTCACAAAGGGAGTTGGATTTGGACCTGACCTGGTCGGACTCTGCTGATTTACAACACCAGCTCTCTTTTTGTTTCAATTTATTAAATTTGACTCTTCCATGAAAGAATTAGTTTAGGTCAGCGTAATTAAATTCTAACCAAGTTTGAATTGTTCAAATAAATTTTAATTTTTGTTAATGATAACTCAATTAATTCGGAAGACCACTGAATGATCCAAATTACCATAACTTTATTCACAATTATCCAACAAGTTAATTAATGTGTTTCTTATTATTTATTTTAATTTATTTATAAAACATTCTTATTCTTCCAACTTAAAAATACATATGTAACAAATTTTCCAACAAGTTAATAAAAAAGAAAATTAGACAGTTATATAAAATTAT
This sequence comes from Pouteria glomerata, assembly GCA_035590655.1. Taxonomy (NCBI): domain Eukaryota; kingdom Viridiplantae; phylum Streptophyta; class Magnoliopsida; order Ericales; family Sapotaceae; genus Pouteria; species Pouteria glomerata. The sequence goes on from JAVXUM010000003.1 coordinate 1,812,619, forward strand.
ATGTATATTTATAATATATATTTATTTATTTTAAGAATAATTATATTTTTATCTTTAAAAATCCTCTAAACGATTTAAAATATAAAAATGTAAAAATAAAATTTTAAAATTCAAAGAGTGTAAAATATTTTTTACCTCCAGTACAAAAAAAAAAAAAAAATTAATCCTACATTTTAAAAGTAATTCTACTCTTATTTTATTTTTTTGAAGCACTAGATTTTTACAAAAAAAAAAAGAAAAAAACTTCTGAAAAGTTTTAATTTTTTTCTTATTATATTAATTACAAAATAATAATTTATACTAATTTTTCATTACCCCAAACTTATTTAAAAAAAAAAAATGATGTCGTGCTTTTTTTTTCTGGCTCCCATTTTCGCCCTAGAAATCGATTATAATCGTCGGTGCGTCATAATCAACGATTAAGAATGTCGGAAGCCCAAGCATCATCAATACTCAACGGCTGTCTTTGAACCCAAAAATTATGGGCGATCCATGCACGTACTGTTCACACGGCTGATTTGTAAGGAGCCTTTCAGCGAGTTGCGTTGAAAAAATTTACTAGCAGAGTACAATGAAAATATAGAAGATTTAAATTCATTTAAATTTTAATGAGACGTGATTTTTTTGTATTTTTATATTAATTATATATTGATTAAATTTTTTTAATATTTATTTTTATTTTAAAAATACATTTAATTAAGTTAAATTTAAATTATTAAATTAAATACATATGAATCTAGACTATCTATCTTTCATCGTAATCCATGAATTTTTTTTCTACTCCAACCGTTGAAATTCGGAGACTTTGATCCAGTTCATGCAAAGCCTCAACAGTCGTGGCTCCACGTTATCCTTTCTTGGCGTCTTTAGTTATAAAATTGACTTTTTTTTAAAAGAAAAAATTAACAATAAATTTAAAATAAATTATTTTATTCAGGATGAGAACAATAACTTTAATAAAAAAATAAGATGAAATAAAAAATTAATAAAAAATACATTTATCATTTTCTCTTTTGTTTATTACTGAGAAGGCTATATTTATATACAATGCGTGCATTGTAATCGCACAACTGTAGCGTTGAATCCCTCTGTCTCCGCAATAGAAGAGATCGATTGATCAACAATGGCACCGTCCAGACACGAATCTGACGCACCACGCGCAATTGCACACCTTTAAACAACTAATAAAAGAAAAAAGTAATCAAATGCCGTATCTCTTAACTCCCCTGTGCTCGGATATCCTCGGGTATATTCCTATTCTAGACCTTCGCTGATTCAAAAGCAAAACCGTGAACCCAACCAAACGATTGCAACTCCGTAACCACAGCCTATGATAACGGAAAAAAAATTTTGCCGTTGAATCGCCATTGCCTAGCTACTTGCTTTTCCAAAAGAATTAATCACATTTGAGTCAATTAATCAACCAATAAGTTACCTTTAAATTTAAAACCTCAATAAATTTTCTAAATCTATAAATTTAATTTGTTAATATTATATGTTAATTTTAAAGGAATTGTATTCAAATATTCACTGCTACAAAAATATATAAACATCACAATTTGTAGGCATGATGTTATGTTTTACTTTTTATCTTGTTCGCAAAAGTATGATTGATCCTAGTAAAATTATAAGTTACTTCTTTTCAATCACACTTTATAACCATGATTGAAAATTTATAATAATCATATATTAACAGCATAATTCTTTATGGTAAAAACTGAAATAACAAAAAATCTTATGTGATCTTTTATGACTTTTGATCTTATATTCTTTAAAAAATTATGATCAAATTTAGATAAATGATCATACTAAAAGATGAGTTAATTTTAAAAATAATAAAAAATCACATGGCAATGGCACCGTGTAGTGCCTTTATATCATGACACCTTATTATTTGAGATTTTTTTTTTTTTTTTGTTGTTGTTGTTATTAAAAATCAAACTCATGCTATTTTTTTAAAAGTTAATATAGTTGATCAAATTATTATTTATATATATTTTTTATATATTAATATATACATAAACAATTTTTTATCACTTTTGATTGCCAAAAATAATAAAATTATATTATTTTTATTTAATTATTTTAAATTTTTTTATAATAATTTTTTATTATTTTTACCAACCAATTAATAGTTAAAAACACTTTTCTCAATCAATTGGTTAAAAAAAGGACAAAAAATTTATTTTTATTAATTATTTTAATTTTTTACAATAATTTGAAATAATAACTAATAACGTAAAACCAATAAATAATTTATGAATATTTATTATATTTAATTAAAAATGATCTTAAATAGTTTTCTTATTTTTCTTTAATTTTTGTGTATATCACATATTTAATCATGACTCACTATTTATAATATATTTTTTTACATTTTGAATTACATTTTTAAAAGTAATTTGGCCGCATTTAGCTTTAATTTTAGAAAATTATTGTTAAAAATAAAATTTTTAAAAAATATTTTAGGAATTGATTTATAATATAAAAAAATTTCAATAATTATATTCAAAAATTAGTTCTAAAAAGTCAAAAATGAAAATTTTATTATTTTTATTTTTAAATTTTTATCACATCCAATAAGATACAAAATAATGTTACTTTTAATATAAATAATATTAAAAATACGCTAAACATTTATTAGATATTGAATATTTATATTTATCTAGCTATAAGTTATACAACTATAAAGATTATTTCCATATATTCACCGACAAAATGATTATACATTTAGCTTTATTTCAATTTGATTCAAAAAATTTAGTTTTAACATTAATTTAAAAATATTTTTGTTTATTGATCTGTAATTGTAGTTTTTATAGTATATTAAATTAATTAAAATTAATAAATAAATATTATAATAAAATTTATTAAATTTAATTTAAATCTTAGAAAGTGATAAATAAAATTTTTTTAGAGAGATATAGAAAAAAAAATAATATTATAGTTTCTCAATCTTTTTATCTCGCTTTTTTTTTTTTTTTTAAGATATGATTTTTCTCACTTTTTTTTTGTCTTGAATTTTTCTATATATAGTTTTCACTGACCTTTCATTTTGATTTTTTTTTTTTTTAGAAACGGTCCATTGATCTTTTATCTCGTTTTTTTCTTTTAAAAAGACACACAAGATATATAAAATACAAAACCCGTATGGAGGTTCAAAAAATACCAAAGGTTAGTACTTCTACAATATTTAGATGTTTGACAAACCTACAATTTTTTTCACTTTTCTGCTCTGCTACAGTAAATAATTATTACAGCGGCCCCACTTTTTTACTTTTCTACTTTGCTACGGTAAAAAAGTTTTACCAAATAAAAAAGTTGCCATTTTTATGCTATACTACAGTAATAATTTTATCAAATACCTAAAAGTTGTAAAAAATTATCAAAAATTGCACTTTTATTTACCAAACCTACCAAAAATTACAACTCATAAAAAATACAAAATACTATCAAAAGTTACACTTTTTTTTCTATCTTCAAACGGGCTCACAATTATGATTTTAATAGAACGGAGATAAAATGTATTAAAAATAACTTTTTATCTCAAGGTTTTTAATTAGAGTGAAATAAAAAGTTTGACTTACAAATATTTATCATGCTTTCTTTAAAATCGATATCTTTATAAATCTTCTTATGTAATTTTTATTAATTATTGTAGTAGTCATTAAACCTAAATTTTTTGAATATGAAACTAATCAATCCACGCATAATCAATCAATCAAAAGAATAGAATGAAACAACAATTAATAACGAAGAAATTCTTACTAAAATAGTAAAATAAAATTCTAGGTCCTATTTTGGAAATCACTCAAACACATTCATTATAGAACCGGTTACAAAAAAAAATTGACTCTTAAAAATCCTCAATTTCTATTGTACGTATTTTATCAATAATCTTACTCGACTCCTCAATGCACCATGATCAAATGAAGAAAAACTTTCTAATTTCTTAGAAAAATAATCTTGAAACCGTTCAAGATTTATAAGATTTAGAATATTGAACACGGATAAAGATAATAAACTTATACACTAAAATCTCTCTTCTTAGATATCTATAGGATTCCTTTATGTATGTTTCATTTGGATCATGGATATATAAACATCATGATTATAAATAAATAAAAATTATAAACTGACTAAATTTAGAATTTTAAATTGATTAAAACTCTAAGTGGTTGAAACTTCAAGCTACCCGCTAGCATCTTAAGAAGTAGCTCGAGATTTAAGTTGTCTGCCCCTAATCTGCGAGATGTACTGTCCGTGGTTCAAAGTTTTGGCTTGCCTACGAGTTGGCTGCAGGTGTTTTTCAATTCAAATTTATATTAGTTTTCAATCTATGCATCACTTTCTCTGGATTAAACTCCTTCAATACTTCAATTTTGATCCTGATAATTCAACTTTTGCTTGGATTTAATAATTAAAAAATTTAACGAAACCCAGTAGTCTTATATTATCTAGATTATTTCATAATATTTAAATTTATTGACGATAGTTGTTTAAATCTAACTTAGCTTATTGACAATCTAATTCCTCTAAGAAATTGTAATAACCTTAGCGTGAGTTGTGTTTGAGCTATTGTACACCTCTAAAAAATATTATTAAATAAAAGTGTAGATTATTTGCGCAACTAACTTAAATACTTTAAGAGTGTATTTAGAGTAGTAAAAAGTGAGATAAAATGAGATAAAGTGAGATAAATTGTGGGTTCGTAATTCTAATAGTGAGATAAAAAGTGAATAATTTTTAGAGATTTTTAAAAATTTTTAGAGATTTTTTTTTAACACATCAAACTGTGTTTAAGAGTTAAAAAAAGAAAGAAAGAAAGAAAGAAAAACTTAGATATTATATAACAATTAATTACTAATTTTTATTTTACATTTAATTATATTTTTGTTTTAAAAAAATCTATTATTATAAAATGTTATTTACAATATTTTTAACATTGTGAAGGGTATTATACCCCGTAAAAAATATGACCATACATAGAACAAAAAACTAGGAGTAAAATTATATCTCCCATCTAATATCATGCGCACGCCCTAACCACCATTGGAGACCATTGTCCAACATTGCATGACTATGGTGGTCACCCGAGTAGCTGATTCCTCTTTACGTTAGAAAAGGCCAACTCCGTTAAATGTTCGATGGACGGAGCTAACGGCGACGTTTGAGTACGATTGGAGTAAAGAAGATTAAAAGGAAGGAATATCCAAAGCATATAACCTAATTTACCTAACGAATATTCGGACAAGATCTTTCTCCGCTGGAAACCTCGGGTCCAAAATCCCCGCCCCCCTCTTTATAATACCCCTTTCCCATCACCCCTTCGCTTCAACAACTTCTCCAAATTCCCATTTTTAACTCCCAGACTCTGTTCTTGTCTTTTCAACAAAACAATGGCTCTCAAGGCCGTTCACGTCTCCGACGTCCCCAATCTCGATCAGGTCCACGAAACCGCCTCTCTGGCACTCTACTCTAACCGTTTCTTCAAAGGTAAAATTTGATTCTCGTCGTCTGACCCCCACTATACACTTTTTAACGTATATAGTACGTGTATATGTATATGTATATATATATATTACACACGTATATTTACACGTGTATTAATTGTTCATGGGGTTTCTGGGACGGTGCAGAGGTTGATGTTGCCAGAGCTGGCTTTAAGATTCCGAAATTTCTAGTGGTTGGGCACAGAGGTAGTGGTATGAATATGCTGCAATCGTCGGATCGGAGGATGAAGGCCATTAAAGAGAACTCCATCCTCTCCTTCAACTCGGCCGCTAAGTTCGCCGTCGACTTCGTCGAGTTTGACGTTCAGGTAACTTTCCCCGTCACCTCTTTGCTTCTTTTTATTACTTTTTTTTTATCTGCTTATATTCATTTTGTGTCTGCGAGCTTCCTTACGTCGTGTTTTTGCCGACTGGTTTTTATCTTTTGCGTAATTTCCATTTTCGGGTCGTGCAGTCGGTGGGCCGCCGCATATTTTATACACGAACTAGTCAATTAATTCCCGCTCCTCTGGGTTTTAATTTTGTTGTTTTGTGTTTAAATTTTTTTGGGGTATCTTTATCTGTAATTTAATCTTAATTTAAGCATAAAATTTGTGTTTGTTTAGTATAAATTTTTATTTAAAAATATTTTTATTTCGTATAAAGAGAGCCTATAAACCATCTTTTAAGTAGGCGAAAAAAATTACGACTTCTTGGATAAAATTACCGTTGTATTTTTTTTTTGTTTTTTCTGAGATAATTCAAAGTGTCCGATTTAACTTGCGTGCACTTTGATTAGTTCTTGAGACCCAAAAGTTAACGACCTGGTAAACCCTCAATGACTCTAAAAAGACTCGAACTAGAGATCACTGGAGAGCAAATCCAAGATGTTATCAGTTGAGCTATCATTTATGATTACTGTTATTGTGCTTAGTAAGCCCATAACTTAAGTTTAGCATTTACCAAAAAAAAATAATAATAATAATAATTTTAGTACAAAAATAGCATTAAATAGTAACAAATAAAAAATTCACTTGTCAATTAAAAAATGTTAATTAATTTGTTTATTAGAATTATTCAAATATTCTTAACAACAGCATAATATAGGGTTCGTTTGGTTCACTTAAAAACTAAAAAAAATAAAATAAATCTCTAATAACCTCTATAAATCACTAAAACTCTCTATTATACATTTTCATCTTTTCCATATTCAAAAAATTTTAATATTTTCCTTAAAAAACAAAAAAAATCTGAAAAAAAAAGTTAAACAAACGTGTAAATTTTTTTGATAATCATATTTTTCGAGTCGAAAACTTTCAAATAAGTACCATTGTTACTATTTTATATTAATTTTTTTAAATCTGTCTAACGGTTTTAATAGATATGTGCAAAAATCTAAAATTTCTAACAGAAATTCATGGGAATGGATCCAAAAAACGGTTCTCACGGTCTCTTTTTTTTTTTTTTTTAACACTTCAAACGCCCTAATAATTTATCAAAAATTAAAAATTATTAAAATAAAAAACAACATGAAAAAAAGGTTGAAAGCAAAACCGAAAAGAGACGACCCTTTTTATACCTACCCATGTAAATAAATTTGTTTCCCTTGGTGCTTTAACGAGCTTTCTCGAACAAATAAAGTATAAAAATATTTTACGTAAAAATAATTTGGGAAAATTTGGGCCGTCTCTGGCTTTTTTTTTTTTTTTTTTTATTGGAAAAATTTGTGTCATTTGCTTTTTTTTTTTTCAGAAAATACAAAAATGTTGTTTTATCCGGAATTCTTTATACAATTTGAGACCCAAAACGTTAATGGCGTAAGGGTGCTAAGGATAAACTTTTCCATCATTACCACGTGGGTCCACATAGATGGATGAGTAAGGATGAGTTGTCCCGGTTGCGGCCCAACTCGTTATACGTGGCTTCACTTGATATACTTGTGAACAGAAAAAATAAAAAAAATAAAAAAATATAATTGTAGTGGTGCATGGAATTGCGAGGAGGAGGAAGTTAAAGTTATGCCAATTTTGTGATATTGATTTAGAATTATTAGATTAAATTTTAATGGTTTACGTTTATTTATATTATTTTAATTAAAAAATAAATATAATTAAATTATTAAATTTTAATTTAATAGTAATAAGTCTCTCAAATTATGTAATTTACGGAGTTGACTTTTTTTAGGTGACCAAGGATGATTGCCCAGTCATTTTCCACGACAATTTCATCCTATCTGAAGAAAACGTAAGCCCTCCCATCTCACTCATATTTGAAGCTTGGTTGATTACTTTTTAATTATTTCTTGTCGATATTTACGTTTAGTAATTGACCCCATTGCCAATCAATCTAAAATTTCAGGGAATCATATTTGAGAAGAGATTAACAGAGCTGAGCCTGTCCGAGTTCCTTTGCTACGGTCCTCAAAGAGAGCCCGGAAAGGCAGGCAAATCTCTACTGAGGAAAACTAAGGAAGGAAGGATTGTAAACTGGAGCGTTGAGAAAGATGACTCTCTCTGTACACTTGAAGAAGCTTTCGAGAAGGTTGATCCTTCCTTGGGCTTCAACGTGGAGCTGAAGTTCGATGATCATGTTGTCTACGAGCAAGAACAGCTTACCCATGTTCTTCAAGTCATCTTGAAGGTAGTAATTAGCAGTCCTAACCTAAAGCAGAGCTTGTTTGTCATTTTCTTTTTTTAATGGAATTCTTATCAAGTGTTTGTGAAATTTTGTAAAACAGGTAGTTGAACATGCCAAAGACAGACCCATCATTTTCTCAACCTTCCAGCCCGATGCGGCACTGATTATGAGAAAACTGCAGAGCAAATACCCCGTAAGTTTAATGTTTTCTATGATTGAGAATGTCTCGCAAGTCGTTTTGGCTAGTCAAACTTTTTTTGCTAGTCCCATGTAATTTGTTTAAATTAAATTCGAGTAAGGTAAAACTCGCTCTATTCAATTCCACTCCTGCTTGAAAGCTAATCCGAAGTTTTTGGAGTACTTTGTTCTGATTGTGTTCTTTGCCGATTGAAATTCAATCAGGTTTTCTTCCTCACGAATGGTGGAACAGAGATTTATTGTGATGTGAGAAGGAACAGCTTGGAGGAGGCTATCAAGCTCTGCATTGAGGGTGGTTTGCAAGGAATTGTTTCGGAGGCGAAAGGAATCTTTAGAAATCCAGGGGCAGTGCCCAAGATCAAAGAGGCCAAGCTCTCACTCCTAACATACGGCAAACTAAAGTAAGTGTGGGTTTGGATTTTCTAGTTCAATTATTGACTTTAATTTGGATGATTTTCTCTTTCACTTTTATATCCAATTTGTCTTACTTACCATGAATTTTATCATGTTTCAGCAATGTGGCCGAAGCAGTTTACTTGCAACATTTAATGGGTGTTGAGGGAGTGATTGTTGATTTGGTTCAAGAAATCACAGAAGCTGTGTCGGATATGATCAACCCATTATTGAAGGAGGGCAAAGGAGAGATGCTAATGGAAGGGGAAGAAGAGCAGCGTGAGGTCAAATTAAAGCCACAGTTCTCCGAAAAGGAGCTCTCATTTTTGCTGAAGCTCATTCCAGAACTAATACAGCTCTAAGCATATGGCCGGGACGGCCAATCTGACTCCCATTTTTTGACACTTAACGAAATTCTACTCTTTTTGTGATGAAACCTTAAGCAGGTTGATCCCGCCTTGTTGTACGTAAGCCTGCCTATATTTTCTCATCTCTTAACATGAACAAAATTCAATCGGGTCTTTCCCTGGCTGTGCATGTACTTCCATAAAATTAATCCAAGTTTAGACTGTTTCCCTCTCTCTCTCTCTCTCTCTCTCTCTCTCTCCCCGGGGGGGGGGGGGTGTGTCGCTGATGTAGTTTGGTTCTAAGAACATGCATTTTGGACTAGTAAATAAATTTGATGATATTGAATCAAGATCTTGTTCTCTTCAATCAAAATCTTGGCCACCGAACATAGAATTGCGGTAATTGCAAATTTCTTCAAAATAAGGTATAGAAATTTTTTTCAGAACAAGATTGTAACTTTGCACGTGTCATACTTTTTCCCGTGAATCTTACATAAATTAAGGATTCTTTTGGCGTAGTTGTTAATTTTTAATTTTTGTGTTTAGTTTTTGATTGTTAGTTTTAATTTTCATAATAGAAAAAAAAAATAAAAATTTAAAAACTCTTTTGATAATGGATTAGAGGATGCTAAAGTTTTATTTTAACTTTTAATATGAATTCAACAACCTTGAAAGTTGTAACTTTTAAAAAAAAAAATTAATTTTGATGGAAAAAAATTATATAAGATAAAAAAAAAAGTTAAAAAGGAAAAAAAAAAAAAAGAGAGAGAGAGAGAGAGAAAAACTAACAGCTCTTTTACAACCAGGAAGCCTTGGCATTTTTCACACTTGCTGATGCGGTTCAGAGTTGGATATGCTATCAAAGTCAAAGACAAACATTAACTTGGTAAGAATAGGAAGAAGGGCTCAAGGGAGTCTTATCTGTCAAGGCAACATGGTGAGAATGGCCAGCTTCATTTGTTAAACTGATCAAATCAAATTGTGATTGAATAGCATTTATTTATTTAATTTTTGGAGAAATCGTGATAGAATAGTATTTGTTTATTTTTTGGAAAAATCTTTATAGAACAGTATTTTTCATGAGATTGACCGGTAAAAACTCTGAGGGCGGCCTACTACCTTTGAAGAAGTCAGGAATTTTCGGTTGGCTTGGCCAATTTTGGTTCTGGCCAACTGTGCCTCAATTTAATGGCTTTCTTCATTTGAAGCAAGAACCCACTCTCATCAATCCATACTATTCTAGACTCTACGTATTTCGCCACCCAACTTGGATTCTCTCTGAATTTGAGACGCTCTTTCTTTCCTGATTAATACACAAAATAACATAAGACTATTATATATATATATATAAATTTGGATGACTTAAGTTTACTTACACACCACAACCGATTAAACCTCTTAACAGCCTAAGGACACTTGGACTAATGACTAGCGAAAAGCAAAGAATCGATTGACATATCATTATAATATTTTATACCACCAAAAAAATATTTAAATATAATAATTAAAATAATGTTGTAAAATTATGATTTGCCTTTTATAATTACATAAATACTATTGATACATCATTCTTTGATAACTTTATTTTATTTTTTATATTTTTATTTTTTTTAATATAATATTTTTCTTATTTGAAATGTATTGCATCATCACCTTGTGTTACGAGATGATCTCAGTAACAATTCTCAAAAGATATGACCGTTACCAATAATTTATCAATAATAAATCAAATAAGTTAATTGATGTGTTATTTGTTATTTCATTTTCAAGAAGTTGATACCATAAAAAATTGAGCTAGGCAATTAAATATGTATTAAATATGAATATTCGCATTAATTATATATATGTACATTTTGAATCCTAATATTTTTATTTGGCAATACAAAATACCGCTAAACGTGTCCACCACGTCTACTGAGTAAAATCAAACCTGTAATAAAAGACAATCAGAAGAAAAGGTCGAGGGGAGTCCCCAATCATAATTCCTCCGATACTTTAGTCAGTAGAGTCTTGAAAGAGTAATATAATAAAATCAATAACAATAAAATAGATAATAGTGAACATATTTGGATTTAAAATTAAGTGTCATATTTATAGTATGATAATGAAAATAAATTAATATAAAAATAATAAGAAGAAATCATTACCTTCTTATTTTGGAGACTTCGCTTGTGTGGCATTCCGTCTCTCATTTAATATCCATCACATAACATTAAATGAACGTGTGACGAGAGTCAAGTTACCGGGTGCGACGTAAATACAAAAAATGTCCAACTATCACATCCACCTATCATGTGCTATGATGAGAATTCAACTGAACGAAGGAAATCGTAATTAATGAACTAGATAATAATGAATGAACTAGATCCATTTTTCCCTGCTTAGTCATCCCGCAAGACCTACTCATCATGGTCGGGAGGGGGTAAAATTGATACCTATTCTGCTCGGTATTACTATGTTCGAGAACTCATCAGGTATCTTGATATCTTTTATACAAACATTTTTTTTTCTTGGAAAGATACCCTTAAGCTTTTATTCTCGCTCAACAAGTCAATTACTTAAGTGAGAATATGCATGGCTGCAAACGAGTCGCATAATTAGCTATTCAGGTTCACTTTGAAAATTTTATTAAGTTTCAAGTTTAGCTTTTTAAATTTTCAAGCCAATCTCAATAAAGTTTTACTTAAATTGGGCTCAAGCAATTTAAGTGGCATTTAGTTTACATTTTTATTTCTATTTTATGTTTTTATTTTTTGTTTTATATATTTTATGTTTTAAAATTCTAAAACAAAAAATAAAAATAAAAATAAAAATAATGCATTTAGTTTGATTTTTTTATTTTTCATATTTTAAGATTTTTCTTATTTTGGGTTAAAAACATTTTTTATGATTTTACATTTCATGTATAAAGTCATTTTATATTTTCTAAAATAGATTTTGAAAATATAAGGCCTTATTTGGTTCGTATTTCTATTTTTTGTTTTCAATTTTTGTTTTTTATTTTCTGTTTTGAGCTCATTTTTATTATGAGCTTTCGAAAAAAAAGAAAATAGTTTAAAACGCATTTGGTCACTTGTATTTTTAAATTTTGTTTTAAAAAACAGAAAATAAATTTATACATAAAATGAAAAATG
>JAVXUM010000003.1:1827478-1854789 GCA_035590655.1 Pouteria glomerata
AAAATAAAATAAAAAATTTAAATTTATTTTATTTTGCATTTCTATCCTTTTTTTAATTTTCCTTTTAATTAAATTTATTTTATTTTACATTTTTGTCTTTTTTTTTTTAAATTTTTTCTCTCCATAAATTCATATTCCAAATATAAAATCACTCGTTGATAATTTTGGCGTGCGAGGGCCGGCTCAACTTTTTTTTAGGGGGGGGGTGGTGTGTTGGCCTAACACAAAAGCCATTAATTAAAAGTTATTAAAAGTTTAGAAGCACAAAAATCAAATAAGTAATTAATTAAAAAATTATGGTAAAATATTACAATAGATCTTATTACATCCACAAAAATGAGCCCTACAAAACAAGTGGGCCTAAGCGAAGGTCTCACTTGCCTTATGAAAGGATCGGGCTTCGGACATGGCCAGGCCCATGGCTCTACTTTGGAGGTCACAAGTTTGAATCCAACAATGATAATTTTTTCGGGTATGAGGAAGCCTGCAGCCGCTATCTGAGGGTGCGCACTGGGTGAAACTCGCCCCATGGTCCTAGCCGGCAAAGAACCATGGAGAGTAAACCAGTCTAGGTAAGTCCTAACTGATCGGCTCGGTCGAGGGGGCTGTTAGGAGCCCATCACATAGCGGAGAGCTGACCCCATAAGGTAGTACTAGTGTAGTTTGCTTGCTTTCAACCAACGAGGAGGAGACTAGGTGAACTGTTGAAGTGTGTAAAAGTTGGTATAGACACCTTCAAGGGATGAACCAAAAATAAAAAAAAAATTTGACATGGCTCACCTTGTTCAGTGGCAACCCTTTTTCCGACTCCAAAAATGCAAAATAGGTGCACAAAGTGAAACCTCAAAAAGAAATAATTAATGAAGAGAGCCAATGCATGAAGTCTTACATACAAGAACCGGAACTGAAGTAGGTTGCTTTTCAATTACCTGTGTATGCAAAAGAAACAACACGCAAACTAGACAAAAATTGAAACAAAGTTTTCATAGTAATCAAGAACATTATTTGAGATCCATTTTCGTGATACAAAGACAGGAATTCCAAAGAACAAAAAATTTATACGCCATGTTATTGTGAAACATGTCACCGCATCAACCATTCCTTAGGTTTTTTTTTTTTTTTTGCTCTCTGATGTAAGAACTAATGCCCGCTTGGATTTGATAATCGTGCCTCAATAAAAAAAATAAAAATAAATAAATAAAACAGTTGACTGCCCATGATCTTGAAACCATAGACCCTTTGTCCAGGCTAATTATTAATATCCGTGTATCCACAATTCCAGAAGCTCCAGTGCCTGAAGTACTCTTTAGAGGGGTTCAGCATATGCTTAACACAGCTTCATTATGCAAGACCATTATCAATGCGTGAAACACCACTAGCCTCACTGAAACATGTAGTTTAAAGAAGAATACACACTTCCAAACATATTAATTCCATGTCATCGATCTCATCCCAAGTGGACATGATCACCCTCTGAAGATCCTGCCAGCTAAATATTAGAAAAAAAAAAAAAAATCGTTGTATTTAATATAAAATTAAAAAGAAGATTTGTGTAATTTAACTTGTGCGGTGCCGGTTGTCATTTAAAATTAACCTTTTTCTATTTATGTCAAATGGATTGAGGCGAAGAACAGAAGTGAAATAACAGAAAGGCCCAACTCATTGGTTGGGGAATACCCTGTCGATTATTTTTTTATACCGAATTAATTGCAACATCTCTCGTTTTTATAATTCCGAACAACGAAGCCCTCTCTCTCTCTCTCTTTCTCTCTCCCCGTTGCCACCCCTCTCCGTGCCCTTGTAACCTTGACTCTTATCTCCTGTGTCAGCTCTTCTCCTCTTCTCGAATGGGTTGCGGCATTTCGAGGTACGGCTTCGTCAACCATGTAGAGGCATGCACCTTCCACCCTTTTAGAAGGAAAATCGTAGAGATAAGTAGAGATGACATTGGAGGTGGAACTAATTCCACCAAACTCCTCCTCAAGAGCAATGGCGAGGACGACGCCGATTCCAACAGTAACGATAAAACAAGCTCTTCTCCGTTGACTAATAAAGTAAACGCTGGGATGGTTGATTCTTCCGATGCCAGCGCGGCGAAGGACAAAGATCAAGATCAGGTGGAGATTATTAGCAAAAACATTGAGGTTTGGGCGCCGGCGGAGAGTGGTGGCGACAAAGACAAACAAGAAAGCAACGAAGATGATGATAACGACGAGGACGAAAGAAGAATTTCGAATTTTGATGGATGGATCGGGTCCCCGAGTTTTAGAGAGTATTGCGTGGATTGTGACGACTCAGAACATCATGATAACAGCTCCAAGAAAGGTGGTCACTTTTTTTTTCTAGGTTTTCTTTTCCAAAGATGATAAAACAAATATTCTTTACCGGAAAAAAAAATAGAAAAAGAGAGAGAAGAGATTTCGATAGTTGTACACGCATATACATATACATACATGCACATGCATTTACACACGGTGCTTCATGTCATAGATTTGCAGCTAATAATTTTACAGCCGACAATATTGTAAAAAAAAAAAAAAAAAAACTACTTTATCAAATAAAATTAAAAAAAAAAAGTCAATCAAAATGATACGTTTGACAATTAAAAATGAAATGCTAAATGCATAGCAGTTTGAAATGCTAAGACTTATCACATGACCTTATCATTTTTGAGAAAAATACTACTTTAATAAATACATTTTTTATTGTCGTATAATTTTAGCCTCTTACCGTGCTAGAGTTTTTTTTTTTTTTTTTTTTCTTTTTTGATTAATAATTTTCTTAATTAAATCTAGCTAGCTGTATCAGTTTTTACAGGTAACAGCACTGAGGGAGAGAGGGAGGAAACCAAGACAAAACGGGAAAAGACCAGGGCATCTCCAAAGCCAAATGAGGTATGCATGGCTACCGCAATTCTATAAATATATTCTACTGCCATTTTTATGAAACATGGGGGTAACGGGTCTAGAAATTTTAGGCGATGAATTCATTATTAATTAATATATGTCATCAAATTTTTTTAATGAGTTCAAAAAAAAAAAAATTTAATGGAGTCAAAGTTACCAAATATTTTAATTATAAGGTAAAAAAATTTTAAAAATTTTTTATTGATTGATAAAATCAACTGACTCCATCAATTTATAACTGACGTCTCCCTTGATGTACTTAATATCATAAATTTGGCTGGTCAAATATGAATGAGAAAAAAAAAATAACTCAAATATTAATTATTATGTACAAACATGCAATGTGCATACAATTAATATTATGCATGATCATGCAGTGATGTACTCTTTCCCAACTTAGTTAATATTCAAAATTTAAAAGATCTTTGGCATATAATGACCAAAAAAAAAAAAACGGAATTTTACCATATGTATATGTATTAGCTGGGATTGATAATGCTTGAATTTGAAGAAGCATTTGATGAGTGTATATCTATCTGTATTTAAAATGTTACATTCACAAGTAAAAAAGAGTGAAATATACAAAAATGACATAAAAGAAACAATCATATGAATTAGAAAATATTTTTCAAAAAATTTTGTATAAGAACTATGTGTCAAGAATATTTTTATAATAAAAGTGCATCTTATTTTTGTCTATGTAATCTAAAGGAATACATTTTATGTGATAAGTTTTCAAGATTTTTGTCAAAGATATTTAAATGTACATTTTCTTATTTATTTATTCGTTATTATTTTTATTGTTTGCTTTCCATTATAATACTTTTATTAATTAATTGATTTTAAAATTAATTGCAGGGTTGCGCATGGCAGGTACTCCCAAACAAAGCCATAAAGAAGGGGAAGAAAGGAGGAAAGTTCAGAAAAGTGTTTTCAGTAGGCAGGCCAAGAAATTTCAGGCATGCGGCAGCCTGCTACAATCCCAATGCTTCTGCTTCCGCTTCGGTTAATAAGCCAGCTGGGAAACCAATAGAAAAAACCGATTGATCGATCTTTAACCAATGTGAAAGGTGGAACTCAATTTCATTCTTTGCCCATTTTGTTGTAGTTTCATTTTCCCCATTTTCTTTTTATTAATTTTTTCTTCTGTAAATGTTGTTTTGGCCTTTGAACGATAATTGCCAATTAATGCTCATATATATGTGTATATATATATATATAATTTAGTATCATTTGGTTGACAGGATTAATTAGTATTCAATTTTTATGAATTAAATCTAATGATATTTTGATTATTACGGGTCGTGGTGTTACGTTGATTGTGTGTTGTTATTTTAGAACTAGAAGCAAGACACGTAATGTGTATTTTTAATTAATTATTTTATTTTATTTAAAATAAAATAAATTAAAAAATTATCTCAAATAATAAAATGAATAATTCTTAGTTAAAAATATTTAAATAAATAGTAAGTAATTGAAGGAAATTTAAATAAATTTGGATATATGCAGAATAACAAAGTCAAGTTTTGTTTTGTGTTAAAAGTTGGATGGATGAAAAAGAAACTAGCTATTACTTAGAAAAAAGATATGAATATAAAGAGTAATTAGTACTTAATATATATGTAAAAAAAAATCGTACTTTAAATTTCATTGAGAAATAAAATTACCAAAGTGAAAAGTCAACCTTAATTGTGCTATGGTGGATAAAAAATCTGTTCTGGGATTATTGTAAAAAAAGAATGTGTATATATATATTATGAATGAAAGAAAAAAAAAATATAAAAGGAGATCAACAAAGAATGGATAGCCAAATAGTTATGTAATACAACAGCTAAAATTAATGGACATGGTAAATCTATTTATACTCTTCACAATACTTTTTTATATTTTATCTTTTTCACTTAATGAAAGAATAAAATTATTCTTTTTGCATAATTATTCTTATGCATGATTTGAAATGATATAATTGTCTTTTATAAAAAAATATTAATTTAAAATTTAAACAAATATTCTTTTTCCTAATTTTTTAAGATTTAAATAAATTTTATTTAACAATCAGATAATTTCTTTTGATTCTTTTTTTTTTATATATATATAATTTATGTCAAATATCATCACCCCAAGTCATTAATAGAATTATATACGAACCATTCAATTTTTATATTTTAGTTACATATTTTAAATATAATGCAATGAAATAAAATGTAAGAAAATTTATTTTAATGAATGAAATAAATTTATTTAATTTTATAACTTAATTAAATAAAAAATTATTTATTTTATTTATTTCTTTATAGACTTTTGTTATTTCTTGGTTATCTTAAGTGTAACAACATACCAAAAAATCACAAAAAGTTTGTAAAACAAATATATATATATAAAAATATAAATAAAATTTAGTTTGGCATATAAAATATTTTTACGAATTGTTGTGAGTCGATACCAGGAGTTGTTCAACGGGTGATTGCATTTTATCCAACTAGACATTCAGGTTAGGTGTGGGAGTTTTTGAGCAAAGTACGTTGTAAATTATCCAGAAAGTTGGGATTGTGAAGATATGGAATAACGGAAATGAAATAAAAGTTTTTACATTTCATTAATTTAGAAAAGAAAAGAAAATTTATTTTAATTTGATTTTTAAAATTATAAATTAATGAAAATAAATTTTATTTTAGTTTTTAAAAATATTTTTTTATATTTTATTTCGTTACATTATATTTAAAATACGTGACTAAATTATAGGAATTGAAAACTTCGAGGCCGTTTGGAGGTAGAAAAAAATGAAATTTTTGATAATTTTTTATGTTTTTTTATGGGTTGTAATTTTTGATGTGTTTTGTGAATAAAAGTGTAATTTTTAACAATTCTTTTTAAATTTTTTAGTGTTTGGTAAAATTGTTACTGTAATAGAGCAGAAAAGTGGTAACTTTTGAGTGTTTGGTAAAATTTTTTACTGTAACAGAGTAGAAAAGTGAAAAAAAGTGGGGGCTTGTTGTAATAATTATTTACCGTAATAGAGAAAAAAAGTGAAAAAAATTGTGGATTTGCTAAACACTTAAATTACTGTAGAAGTGTTAACTTTTGATATTTTTTTGGTGTTTTTCTTGAGCCTCCAAATGGGCTTTTCATCCTAAATAAGTTGAAGGTAGTGGTAACATTTGAATGCAAAATTTTGTTAAAAAAAATGAAAAAATAAATTTTTTTTGGATCAAGTCAAAAAATAATATAAAAACTATTTTTATAAGATTAATTTTTTAAAATATATATAAAATTAAAATTTATTTTAACTTTTTGAAGACTTGGATTGAGGATGATTATCCAAATTTATAGTAAATTTTTTATAAAAAGCAATTTTACCATTCCAAATTATATTTAAGGAAGAGTGAAGTGCAAAAAGGCATTTGGAAAATATAAATAAATTAATTGTAATCAAAGTTAATAATAGTTGAAAACATAAAAAATAATTATCATATAGTCTATATTATGGATGGGTTTAGAGTGACAAAAAGTGAGATAAAATGAGATAAAATGAAATAAATTATGAATTTATAATTCGTGTAATAAGATAAAAAGTGAAGAAGTTTTAAAAATTTTTAAAAATTTTCAGATATTCTTATTAAAATAAACAAATTCTATATTATAAAATAAGATCTAAGTGACAACAATGTCATATGTTAGCTATGTGACAAGTTACGAGTTGTTTGATCAAAATCAAACGAATTCACAATAAAATTAAAATTTTAAATTTATTTTTATTATGAATTATCTAATTTTATTCTAACAACTCATAATCCAAAATCACATGACTAACCTTAAAAGTGATGTTGGCCTCTCTTTAAGATTGCCTCTTCCTTTTAACAATGTCAAAAAAATAAAACAAAACAGAACAAAATAAATAATTTTCTTCTATTTATTTAACAAATTACGTGAGAGTTATGCGAAATAAAAATAATCTAACAAGGAAAAGACTAAATTAATAAATTTTGAATTGTAAAAAGAAAAAGGAAAGGGAGTGGAAGGGAAAGAGTTATGAAGTTTGGTTAATAAAAAAATTATCGTTAATTAGTTATATACATAATTTGGGTTAACACGAGAAGTAGATAATTAGTATAGAATTAAATTCACGTGATAAATGATAATTGTATTGTTGCAGAGAAACCGCGGATTGAAATGGATTCTCTGTCTCTCTTCTACATTTGACTTTGCGAAGTTTAAATATCTTCTGCATAATGTTATTTTTCGACGATAAGATTTATTTTGGCTCCAGTTATTGCCCTTGTATTGAATCAACGAATACTGCTGCTACTCCACCATGCATTCTTGCGTCTCCCATTTTTTATTATTGAATATGATGTCATCTTCGTTGACTACTGTGATGATACCAAGTCTGAAGATGACGTCTCCATTACAATTTATTATTTTGAATGTCGAGTTTCTTACCGCCTATATTAAAAATAAAGTACCGCACCTTGCTAATTAAAATTCAAATATACTAATAATAGTGTATGTTAGTGACTTAATTTTTTTTTTTTTTTTAATTTATGTAACTTTGAACCAATTTTTTTTATATCTTTCTAATCGGATCATGCGTATGAATTAAAGTTTACGCCAATGTGCAGAAATTACCCATAATAGCACAATCTGGCGAGACACACACTTGATTGTGTGTGGGCGGTCAAAGAATGCAAGATTTAAGATCACCATCTAGAACTTCCCTGTCACCAAAATCTGACTTTTGACCCGTACACCACTCTGACCAATGGAATTATGCCACAGTGGATAATTTTGACGATTTGACTAGCATCTCCCGCTATTTGGTGCTGAGGGCACACTTGTCAATTCATTCCGGTGAGCCTATTTTCATGTTACCGCACGCGCTTAAGTTCTATTATCTACCCAACAAAATATCTTTTTTTTTTTTTTTTTGGTAGGTACCCAACAAAATATCTTTGAGTGTTGAGTTGTTTAAAATTAATTACTTTTTATTATTTTTTTAATTAAATTTTATCACATATTATTATCTCATACCAAATTTTTATAATTTTATTATATATTTTTTTTACCAAATTTTACCAGTGGTATTCGGCAACGACAAATCACCAGCGTCGAGTCGAGTCTCCGATCACTCTCTCTTATTTGAAAAGCAACTAGTCGTATACTCAACGCATCAGATTTTGCTCTTTTTTAAACATATAAATGTGATTACATTTTTCTTCTTTTGAATTCATTCCTCCTCGTTCGCTCCTACCGTTCTCCTTGGTTTTGAAGGAGAGAAAAAGGGAGAGTATTGATTTGTTAGGGTTTGTTCGAGATGAAATCATCTCTGTTGCGAAGATTTGCACTTCACAAAGGCGATGTTGCAGAGAAAAAAGAATATAAACTTTCAGTACATTTGGATGAGCTCAATCAAGCTTCGAAGGTAAGTTATGACTAATTACTGAAAACTTTGTTGTGTTTGGTGCGCTCGCGTGTTTTATCGGATCTTTACTTTCGACAAGTGGATATGTCTCGTCATTTCGGATTAGACTATTATACTTGATTTCTTTTCTTTTCTTTTCTTTTTTGTGCTAGAATTCGTTTTCTCTTTACACAATTCGTTGAAAATTTTTGAAGAAATTGATTGTGATGGATGATGGAGTTCACACTGAGATTGTTTGCATTTATAGGCCAAGAATATCCTTCAAATTTAGCTGTTCTAATTTCTCACTTTGTTTTCGATACCAGACAAGATCCAATATATACATGTGTGTATGTAATAACTTGAGATAATTTTCCTTAAATCCATAAACTTCAGCATGCAGAAAGTGAGTAAAGTCAACAGTTAAAATGCTTAATTAAATCAACATGAGCTTTGTCAGATTAGATTTTGTCATACAGTGACCTATATAGTGTCAGATCATAGATCCACGCTGGGGAAGGGGGTCAATTGGCCCCTGAAAGCAAAATTTATGTAGAAAGTAGTATAATTTTTGGGATATTTTTATACTTTTGTCCTCATAAAATATATCTCTTAAAACAGATTACCCCCGTACTTAAAACAATTTACAAATTTTGCCTCCACTAAAAACAAAATTTCTGTAGAAAATAGTATAATTTTTAAAGTATTTTTATACTTTTGCTCCCATAAAATATATTTTTCACAATAAATTGCCCCTATACATGAACAATTTATAAGTTTTGTCCCCATTTTTAACTCAAATATATTGTCTTTATTTGTTGACTTGACCCCACTGACGTAAAATCCTAGATCTGCCATCATATGATACAAGACCAGAATGATTTAAATAAAGGAATAGAGGGAAATGAAGTGTGTATTAGTTGCTGTGCAACAGGACAAGAGCAGATGAAAAGGCAATCAGCTGAATGTTCAACGAAAAAGAGATTTAACCAGATCCAATGTTTTAGAATTTTATTGAATGTAGACAATTGGTGTGTCAAACAATATCTTATATTGTTGCCCGCTGCAAATTCATTCATGAAAAGTAGTTGCAGAACTTGCATTGGAGGTCATAGAAGAAGATAATTTCTTTCTACATTGTGTGCCTTTTTTTCGGTTTTTGGTTACTAATCAATGCTGTTGTTCTTACTAATGCTACCAAGACAGTTTCCATGGCAAGTTGTTGCAACAACCTTGATAAGATAAAAATATTTTCTCACTATTTTATTTTTCGAGCCTCTTGTTTGGGAAATAAAACAGGAAAATTTATTATTATTAATCTGTAAGACTGACCCTGGAAGAATTGATGGGCATATACTTTACAAGAGTAACTTTGATAGGGGCTCTGATTACAAGGACTTTGGATACTTAATCGAATTTTGAGATCATTTTCTCTGTCGGGACCAAAAAAGTGCATGAAATCAAGTGTTTAACTTCAATTATTTAGCAACTAGCTATGGAAAATTGTTCTTATATGGGGGAAAATAATAATAATATCAATAAATGAGACTTGCAATTAGCAATTGTCATAGAAATTTGTTTATTTTTTCTAAGGAAACCACAGTCATCAATATTACACCATGGCCGACAAGGCTCTTAAATGGTCTAACTATTACAACAGTCGCAGGGCTTAGGAATTTATTTATTTATGTTTTTGGGAGGGGGGAGACTAGGGATGGAAATAGGACAAATCGGAGATAGATATGGTAATATCCGAATCCGAACTTTGAATCCTCTGTTTGCCTCCGAATCCGCCCCGAAGCCCGAATAGATATTTTTTTAGATCTCCATCCTCACTCCAAATGGAGAACGGATATATCCATGGATATTTGAAAATCCAAACACCCTTCATCTGCCTCTAAATCTGCCCATAACTTAATTGCATATATAACATATTACTATCAAATAATTCATCTTCAAAATGAAAATAATATATAAACATCATCACAATAATAATTCATCAAAGTAATACATAAACATCTCCAAAATTGACATTTCAACAAAGTATCATTTCATCAACTGATACATAACAAAGATACATAATTCCAAAGTATTAACATTGTCCAAGTCAAGTGAAAATTACAAAATACGATATTCCATGACATAATTATTAATCTCAACTTTTTGAACCTTCAAAAAGCATTGATTATCAGATTTGAGGCAGATCGGGGAAAATTCAGATTGGATATCGGATTCAAGGCAGATCGGGGTATAGGCAATCTCATTCCCATATCCGATCTGATATTTGAATTTTTTTTAAAAAAAGAAATCCTAATCCAATTCGATCTCCGAAAAAAATCTGAATTGCACATTCATTCGGCTCGGGTAACGGATCGGATTCGGACGGATCGGCCAAGATGAGCATCCCTATGGGTCCCTTACCTATACCTAGTTATATTATCTCTATCCATATCCATGTGGATATAGACAAGGATAACCCATGCACATTAGGGTAGTATTTATTTGCTTTGTGATTGGACTCTTATGATAAATTACTGATGTCTTTGTTATGTTAAACTTTTATTCTTATTGTTTTGAATGTACTTATGGAGTATATCCTATATGTATTTTTGAAAAGAATGCTAAAAAATTTAGCCAGTAAAGAGGGGCTGCTTATCCATTTTTTTGATGAGTGAAGGTGTCCTCTTATCCATACTCATCACAGTATTCTTGTAAGTGCCAATACCTTCACCCATTAGCTCAGTGGGTAGGTATACCCAATTAACAGTGGGTAGGCTTAGCAAGTACCCACTGGGTATATATAAAATTGTCATCCTGAGGGGGGGATTAATGATATAGATAAGCTTTTTTATTTTTCCTTTAGACTTCCTGCCTCAAGAGCTTTGCTAGTATACTAACTAATTCTAATGAGTAGGAAGCATAACTGAAATTGAGAGATCACAAGTGCAACAGGTTTTAACGACATGTCCTTCGATATCTATATATAATGTAACTGTCATTTATTAGGGGAATGGGGTTGGAATGACTCAAACCCATGACTCTTACTTGAGCTAGCCCCTCTCGCCAATAGTTATCTAATTTTAATATAGTGTTCCACAGTCTCACTGCCTTTGAGAAAATGTTCCTCTCATCTAAACCTGAGGCATGTGTTTTGCGTTAAAGTGTAACAATTCACTTGAAAGTTAAGATTTTTTGTTTTAGTATGAGGCTTTTTTAAGGAATTCTCACTGTGACCGATGCTATTTCATCTCATTGGTGCTGCTGGCAGTGCAATCATTCCCATCTTCACCATCACCTGATTTTTGGTGCTGTTTAGAGCTGCTGCTACATCCTCTTTTAATTAATGATGTTTGCAGACTCTGTAACTTCATTTATTTATTTTTAATTAATAAATTATTTTTATTATAAATAAATCAAGAGGATGCCGCCCTAAACAAAAATGGCAAGCTTTAAATGTTCTTGAAGACTCTGTAACTTTATATCCTTGCTTCTTATTGCTGTCCTTGCTTTGAAAGCTTTTCATTTTCCTTTTTTCCACATTTTTAACAGGATATTCAGGCTATGAGATATTGCTATGATAGCTTACTTTCAGCTGCTGCAGCAACAGCAAATAGTGCATATGGTACTTATTTGACTTCATTTATGTTAAAAGCCTTGTGATATTCTTTTCATATTACTATGAAAAGGGCAATTGAATAATGATCCAGAAGTTGCATCATATAAAGCTCCTACTAATACAGTATGAGTACCTGTGAAACATTTTTTTTGGCATCATATAGTGGATGGTTAGCATGGCCTGGAGGTTTCGATTGTTTAGGAATAATGTTGAGCGTCGTCATTGATGGGAGTAGTCGAAAGTGGTAGGGTGAGAGTTAGGGCAGTCTGGAGTAAGATAAAGAGAGCATAGGAGCAAGTGTTATTGCTATGGTGAAAAGTAGTAGCATCTATTGTAAGGTTGATCGAAGATGATATATATAGGTTGGGGCTGGCTGTGGAGGCAAGTGAGGTGATGATTTGGTCAATTAATGCACCATTTGTTCTGTGATAGGATATCATGAAATAAGGTGAAAATGTCACCGTGGGCTTGTTTTTTAGTGTTTTTCTCTAGACCGATCAAGGAAGTCTTGAAGAATTCCCTAACTTTAGCCACCAAACTGCTTATTCTCAATTATCGTACTTGGAGAGAGGATCATGAGACCCTGGGATGCTAATGGACGGTAGGTCCCCTTGGTGGGGATGGTCCTTACTAAGGTAAATCTTATGTTCAGTTGGATGGTATTAAGTGCTAAGTATGGCGAGTGAGGTGCCATATATTTGAGAATTAACTATCCACACACATATAAGCATTTTAATGGAGTGTGTAAGGGATATGGGGGCCTTCTGAATTTTTGGTGGCATTGCTAGGTAAAAATCACTCTCTTGAATAGGTATTTTGGTATAATTGACACTTTTCAAAAAAAAAAAAAAAATGGTTTAATTGATTACAATATCTTGAAATCATAGTATTAACTTTATTTGTTTATGTACTTCTTAAACATTTATATGGTCTCTCCCTTTCAACTTTGGTGAAGTCTTCAAGTCTCTTTATCAGTCTTGGTCTACATGATGAATTTTGCTTGAAATTCTTTTGAAAACATAAGTTAGAATGCACACTGATTTAATTTTTATATTATTGTTTGGAGTATATTGCTATTTTACTCTGTTTTTCCAAAAATTAAGATACAATGAATCAATATGTGAGTATGCCAAGTATGACTGCATTTTTTTTTTCGTTTCTAGGAATGAAACTTCTATTACAAGTATGTTAGTATCATATTAGAAAATATCCAAACATTGACTGTATTGCCATCTCTCTCCCAAGAGCTTTTCAATAAATTTATCAATTGAAATCATATTCAAACCTTAACAGTGGAATTGTTCAAAGGTTGTTTTGATCCATGTTTAGCTTTATGTGACAGCAGAATAAAGCAGTCTCCATTAACTAAATATGCAATTTCAGAATTTTCAGAGTCGCTGCGGGATATGGGTACTTGTCTACTGGAGAAAACTGCAATAAATGATGATGATGAAAGTTGTAAGTGCATCGTGTTTCTATGCGTGGAAGTTGCTTAGATTATTTTTCAAACAATCAGTTATGGTATTGACATGCTTCATATGATTTGACCTTGAAGTGACTCAAATATAGAGACTTAGAAGATATAAATGATCTTCGACTGGCTGTTGGACCACTTGTTTACATATGCTTATATTAAGATTTTATAAGCAATATGAAAGCTTTCCTTCAATATATAGCTCTTTGGTTTCATAGAAACTTCACTTCTCAATTTATAGCTTATTGCCTTTGATTCCCTTGACTTGAGTTGGTGACTTATTGAAGAATCATTTGACAATGTACAGCATTTCTACGCTTCTTTTTTCCAATCTCCTGTTTTTTTTTTTAATTTCCTTTTTCTTTTTCTTTTTTTTTTTTTTCAATTTCTTGATTTTCACCCAATTTGGTTGTTGGTAAGATTTTTTAGATTTAGTAACGCGGGGTTTTTTCTATTTATTTATTTTTTTTGGGGGCGGGGGCGGGGGTTTCAGGGCATGATCTTATTCTCTCTCTTCTGATTTCAAGATGTTTTAAGATACATAGGAATTGTGCTGTAATCACTCTTTATATTTGTGCAGGCAAAGAATTGTCAATGTTGGGAAATGTGCAGTTTGAACTCCAGAAACTAGTTGATTGCTATGTTAGTTCTTATTGTTACGTTGTTTTGCACTGCAGTAAACTGTTTTATATCCTTTACAATGTCAATTCCAATCTAGTAATGACTTGCTGCTTTGTTCATGTCAGCGCTCCGATGTAATTCTTACAATTACAACCCCTTCAGAGTCACTTCTCAATGAACTTCGGACAGTGGAGGTTGGTGTATTTGGATTACATCTTCTTGTTATGGTTGTTGGATCTGTATTGCTTCTCCAATTTACCAACATTATATTCAAGCTTTTCGTTGTTTATGTACGTAGTTGCATACAAACTTAGTACTTGCACTTCGTCGCTCTATGATACAATATAGGCCATATCAATATCTAGGTCTTTCATAGGTAACCTTGCTTGTCAAAAATCTTGTTTGGATGATTTTCACCAATTGAACTGGTCTGACCTTTGGTTTCAAGCTTGATTTCTCAATTAGCCAAGCTTGAGCAATATTCTTAATTATGTTTGAGAAAGTTTTTTAGATGTCGACACATTAATTTTCATATTGTTAATGTGAGGCAAAGACTTCATGAATTTCCTCCACACCCCCAACTTTGTCATTTGGCTGCCTTCACTAGGAATGCTGTGATCTTGTCTGCTGGATGCATTGACTAACCTGTTATGCAATTATCATGGCATTGTTATGAATTCGTGTTCAATGGGTTCTCTCTTGTTTCTGGTGCAGGAGATGAAACGACAGTGTGATGAAAAAAGGTTCGAAGCATTATGTCAGTTATTTTTTCTGAATTGAAGTAATTTCTTTTACTGATTAGCTACATCACCTTCAGAAATTTGTATGAATACATGGCGACACATCAGCAAGAGGAAGGAAAATCGAAAAATGGAAAAGTAGAAGTTTTTACTTCACAGCAATTACAAGCAGCTTGTGATGAATATGACAATGAGGCAACATTGTGCGTTTTTCGATTGAAGTCTTTTAAACAAGGGCAATATCGCAGTCTTTTAACACAGGCAGCACGTCATCATGCAGCTCAGGTATTCTTTATATCTTCCTATAAGTTTGTATGTATCATGCATTTTCTTGTAATTTCGCTTCTAATATGTTTTGCCTTTTTTTTCCCTTCTGTTCTGCTCTGGAAGCAGTTGAATTTCTTTCGGAAGGGACTGAAATTTCTTGAAGCAGTTGAGCCACACATAAGACTGGTTACAGAGAAGCAACATATCGACTACCAAGTCAGTGGACTTTATGAAGGGGACATTTATCAGGATGAAGGTGTGACTAGCCATGAGACTAATCATGATGGGGAATTGAGTTTTGACTATAGACTAGATAAGCAGGGCCTTGATGCTGTTTCCATGTCAAGGAATTCAACGGAGGTAGTTTGTTCTTTAGAAACTTGCCAGATAAATTTTCCTCATCAGATAATAAGTCAAATGGAAGCCATTCAATTCATTTTTTGGGCTATTTT
The DNA here is from genome assembly GCA_035590655.1 of Pouteria glomerata. Classification (NCBI taxonomy): domain Eukaryota; kingdom Viridiplantae; phylum Streptophyta; class Magnoliopsida; order Ericales; family Sapotaceae; genus Pouteria; species Pouteria glomerata. The sequence continues at coordinate 1,842,953 of JAVXUM010000003.1, forward strand.
TATGTCTGTCCTCATCTTGTTTTGCTTCAATTTTTGACTTAACCTCCTCCACTTTACACTGTGGAGTACAGACCCTTCAGCCTCAGATATCCATTTCAAACTCAACTATGTATTTGTATGGGTTCAGAAGGGGGAAAATGTGGTCACTTGATATTTGTGATTGGATTGATTTTTCATTTATGTAATATTCTTGAAATATTGCATCTGATACGGGGATTTTGCAGTTAGATCAGTTGAACATTCCACATCCTGTAGTTGAAACAGTGGAAAATGCGGAGGTAAAAATTTAGCTTCCCTGTGAATGGAAGACTGAAATTATCAACTGCCTGTAAATTATATTCCGGAAGTAGTCTGTTACTTCAATTTCCCTATGAATGAGAATGAATAAATTATTTTCAAATTCATCAATTATTATTTTTTTCTTCTGGATAAAACAATCAGCTCTTTTTTATCAACTTTTGGAACAGCTGGCATGGTGATGGAAGATTGGGGCTTTTTTCTCCTTGGTTTTGTTTGTTTAGTCATTTCTTCAGTTGTTGATTTGCAGAATTCTGTTTACGTGTGCAGGTACAACTCAACAAAGGCCTGCAAGAGAAGACTTTCAACTTGCACCCTCAAACAGTCGGTCATTGTCCCCCAGTATTTGCGGAGAAGTTTGATCGAGCTGAAAGGGTTAGAGAAATGCAGAAATCATCCACACAGAAGTTTGACAGCTATGTGCTACCCACTCCAGTTGATGTGAAGAGCTCAATTTCTGCAAGATCAACTAGTTCAGTTCCACAGTCAAGGCTAACAGACCATGGTGGAAGCACCCACAGTTTGTGGCATTCATCACCATTGGAGCGTGAGAAGCGGGAGAAAGTTTGCATAGACGATAATTTATCTGCGCCCACTACCTCAAAAGCACAATCAAAACTCGAAGAGACCCGCACAAACAAACTCCAAGTACCCTCCTCCTTGGCTCAGGGACTCTCTCTCCCAGAGTATGATATATATAACACACTCGAAAGACAAGCTTTCTCTGGCCCTCTTACAAGTAAGCAGTTTTCAACCAAATCTGCTTTTTCTGCCAGCGGCCCTATTGCCTCCACTGAAATTCCCCAGCTAGTTTCTGGATTGCTTTCTCAAGTATCAACCTCTCAGCCGCCTTCTTCATCTCCAAAGGTGTCTCCTGGTGTTTCACCTCCTATTGTATCGTCTCCCAAAATAAATGAGCCTCATAAGCTTCCTAGGCCCCCAGGTGGTATAGCCTCTAGGCCTGTATGCTCTTCCAGTGGTCATTCTGCCCCATTGGTCTTCAGAAATCAAGAGCTTTCTCCAAGGAATAAAAGCCCCGCTGGTCCATTTAGTGCTGTTTCCCAGCTTCCAACTCCTCCATTAATTGTTCCTAGAAGTTTCTCTATACCCTCTAGTAATCAGAGAGCAATGGCATTACGCATGGCCAAGCAATTGGAATCTCCTAAACTTCCAGAGAAGACTGGAGAAGTAGATTCTCCTCCACTGACACCAATTTCCCTTTCAAACATGAAGCTGTTATCAACTGTTCCGAAGTAGCTTCTCACTATGGGCAAATTGAAGGTAACTGCAATTTCATGTCCCTAAATGTTTGTTACAATTGTTTCTTATATGATAGCCAGTAGATGTTGAAGGATCCCATCACTTAAGCTTTTTGGAAGTTGCGAAAAGTAGAATCCAATAAATGGTTTTATAAATGGCTTTTTGACTTTCTTGTCTGTGTTGCCACGGAGTATTTTAAGTCCTGCACAATGTAATTTAGTTACCTATCAGACTATCACTTTCTTCTTTCCACCTTCTACTTGAATTTCTGGGAGCCAGGGTGTGGTGAGGTGCTGCAGTGGTGGAATGTTGGCGCGGTCGGGACCTGGGAGAGTCATGGTCCTGATTCCTGAAAATGCTAGAGAAATTAGATATTGCATTTTTAGGACAACCGTTGTTAATCATCCACTTCAAGCTTGGGATTATGTTATGATAGAAATCTAGGTAGTTGGAAGTTGGTAACAAATTACCAAAAGAAGAAGGAAGTACCTAACTGCTGTAACAGAAATATCACTGAGGAAAAGCTGCAGTTAATAACTACTTACTAAAGTTAGTTACAGCTGGAGGAAAGAGTGGTTAGGAGGGAATCCAAGGAAGTTAGTTAAGGAAATAAGGAGGGAAAAGTAGTTATGAATTGTAACTATAGGCCGAGCCTATAAATAGACTAGAGGAAGTCATTGTAAACTGTTGATTGTATAAATTTTTCAGTTTACTTTCTGGTTTTTCTTTCCAATTCTGTCATCTACTTCCCTAGTCATAACAGATTACCAGGGAACTGTTTTTGCCTTCTGGTGCAAAGGCCCTAAGTAAGTCCTTGAGTTCTCATTGGCTGTTAAATAATTCATTTACAGCTGTCTACTTACTTGCCAGGTGATGTAAACGCATGAAACTTTTTTTTTTTTTTTAATCTTTTGGTGAGTCACATGATGCCTTTTCTATACTTCAAGTTCAATTACCCAAACCTTTGTGATAAATGGAGCTAAATTTTCTAGATTAGAGTCTGCTTGTCATGCTTATTTTTTTATTTATGGCTATATAAACGTGAACTTTCACTGGGTGCAGGTGAGAGCTGATGCTGTGGGAATACAGATATCTGTAGATAGGATTTTTCATGAATTTTTTCAATTTTTTACATAAGCTATTTTTCCACCTCATCATTGATTATAGATGTGAGCTCTTTACAATTTTGTTGTTAGTACAAACGCCCTTATTATGTATTATGGGTGTTCATGAATTCTTGGTTACTTATCAGCCCGTTGTACCCATGAACCATGTTGTTTCTCCAACATGGACTTCAGCTGAAGGAATGAGCCCAACAATTGTTGCTGATTTCTATTATTTAAATCCTTTCGTCGAATTCATGAACATTGATAGTGAAGTTGTACAACTCTAAATTTTGTTCAAACTTATCTTCAGCCTTTATGACTTATTTTTTTTAACCAAAAATTAAATTTATTTTCTTTTTTTATTTGATAATTTTTAAACATGTTATTCATATCCGTTAGAAAATATATAAAAATAAAAATAAAAAAATAAAACTTATATATGGGTGAAAAAGGCTATTTTTAAATATTTGTTTATTATTTTCTTTTTTAGCTGTACCTAAATTTCTGTTTAGAAGCATTTTTAATGGATGTAAATAATACACTTAAAAAGTTGAAAAAAAATCATATCAGGCCAAAAAGAAAACTAAAACAGAAAAATTAAAGCTAATCCTTTCCGAAGTGCCCTCATATTGTCCCTTCAAAATTTCAGAAAAAAAAAAATAAAAATAAACCAAAACAGAACGTAACAAAATATAAACACATTTAAATTATTAAATTTTAATTTAACGGATTTGAGCTATTATATTTAATCTAACGGTTTTTGACTTCAAATTACTGACATAATTTTTTTTATTTTGACAAGTTAGCCCCTCCAAATCCCAAGAAATTTCACACTACGAATTGGACTTAGCGAAGCATCGGGCGTCGAAAATAAACTTGACGCAGTAGTTGTTAGATGCCGAATAATCCACTAACTCCTCACGATGATAAGAACTAGTTATCTACATCGGATAATAAATGGCAAGGAGAAGCCATCATCCAGTGATCTGCATCTCATTCGTATTCAACAAAATCAGAACATAATTAAGAGTTCAGAACTAATCCGAGGTTACTAAAAAAAAAGTGTACAAAGACAAGTACAGGTGGAGCTTTGGACAGCAGCTTAAGGTGATACATGTCCTCTACAGTGCGCAAAAACTGCCCATATATAACTGACTCTGTTCTCGTGCCTGAAACCAGACATAACAACTCTCTTCATCCAGTGTCTTAACTGACAACAACATTATAGGGGCTTTCACGGGCAAATGTCCTGAAAGAAACAAGGAAACAAAAAGGTACAATTTGGCTAGCAAACGGAATCCACTGGCAGACCCGCTGATGGAACCTACCAGGGTGTTATCTTCTCTAATGATTAGCGCTTCTTCTTGCTCCCTTTGGCAGCACCAGATTTCGATGGTGTTGCTACCAGGTATACAAACAAAGTCACAATAGAGATCACAGAGATCAAGGATCCATATTTTGCCAACAACCTCTGCAGATATAGAGAAGTTAAAGAATGAGAAAGCAGTTCCACAGAAGTCCAATATTTCATTAAAGAATTAGTTCACAAGCCATGATACGGTGAATTCAAGGACACGACCTGAACTTAACAGGGAAAAAGGTTCCAAGTTACTGTAACTTATCAACTTATCTTATATAGCCCTTGTTTGAAAGGTAGCATAAGATAATTGGTAAAGCCCATCTATCACATGAAAAGAGCATTTGCCCAGTTGTGGTTCCTCTCTATCACTCCATAATTTTAACATGTATTTCGTCTATCCACTAATCTTTGGTATGCGTCAATTCTTAAGTTGCCCTATGCAAGTTTTACTAATTGTAACAAGTATAAATAAAATAATCTAGCATCTGGCAGTCCCAGAAAATAAAGAGTAGGACATACCTTGGCCTGAGAAAATTTGATTGCCGCCAATAACAATGCCACGAAAAGGAGAAAAAAAAAATATGCCTCTTAGTAAATACTGAAAAGCATGGCTACAAAGAAATTGAACTAAAAATATATTACTTGTGGGAGACTTACCAACTCAAACTTCTTCTCAGGAGATCCATCTGCAAGGATATCTAAAGGCAGTATGGGAGTTGAATAAGCCTCCTGAAAATTGACAACAGTTGAAAGGTCACAATACACACACAAATTCACACATATATATGTAAATAATAGTTCCATATACAGACGAAAAGGCTGACAATGGCAAACCTGTAGAGCGGCCTTTGTTGGAACACGGAATGTGATAACTGCTGGTGCACCATAAAATAATCCTTGTATTTTGGACTCCAATTCAAAAGTATTCGATACAAGAGCACCACTGCAAATTATAAATGCAAGCACGATCAAAAATAAAGATAATAGAATAAGGAGAAGGAGGAGTCTATTTCAAGAATGAGAAACTTACACATCCAGCCTTTCCCACGACATTGAAGTATTTCCACTAATGGTATCAAAAACATCTTTTGACCAGCTATCATCGGTTAGGCTTACATCATAAGCTATCCTGAAGACACAAAAATATTCAAAAGATAAAAGTATAATAGGTCAGAATCTAGTTAATAAAATATGATAATATTATTTTCCTTATTTTGATAAATAGTGAAGAAAATAGGAAGTTATTGCCGAAAAAATTCATCAGTATTTATTTACTTTAATAAATAAAAAATGTATTAAAAAGGGCATCATGGGATGCCCCCAAAATATAAAAAGATAGCATGGCCATTCACAGCCAGTTGGACAAAATCCACGTGCTCTACAAAATGTAAGAAACTATGAATTTCTGGGTCTCTACCCCGAAAAGCCAGCTATATGAAAGAGAGATATACTTTTCACTCTACACAATGAATTCTCAATATCCTGAAAATTTCTCCTATTTCACTCTCTCTACATTGCCCACGATAAGTAAAAAAGAATTCATCTCCATGCTTTCTGCCTCTAGTTTCCAACCTTAGCACCACACCATAATCTAAAGGCAAGTCTCAATCTCACCTTTGAGGGAAATACCCACTGCATCCTAAAGCAATTTAGAATCAGCTCCCAAGTTTTTATTGTCCACACACAATGAATGAGAACAAGTGGTTAATGGTCTCCGCCTTTTCTTTGCAAAGATATCATTTATTAATCAAAATCAAACCTCTTCTAATGAGGTTATCTATTGTGAGAATCTTTCTGTGGGTCATTTTAGAAACTAGGAATGCAACCTTGGGAGTTGCTCCATCTTTTCCAAATGCTTAGCCAAAGGAAGTCCCCCCCCCCTCTCCAAACTCATGTTAAAAACATTACTTCGAAGTGACCAGTTTTTTAAGCCATCCATAACGGCCTATCCTCCCCTTAAGTTCACCTTGAGCCCCCCGACACTGCTTCAAAGCAAAGAAGGATGCATCTTAGATGATCCAATTGTGAGAGCTCCCCCCACAAAAAATAATAGAATTGTCAACGAACAAAAGATGAGTAATCTCCATTGGTGTTCTACTAGCCTCCCCCACCTTGAAACCTTACAATCGACCATCCTCTGATAAAATTTTCTTTTCTTTTTTTTTTTTTCAATAACTTCTACCATATTTCATGGACTGATGATTGTTGAGAACAATTTCAGTATGCTAGAATACTTGCTAAATATAGGCAAGTATTTGGAATCAATTTTCTCAGTAAAAAAGCTTCCAAACTCAAAAAAAATAGTGTGATGACAATATATCTATAGCACAACAACCGGCTCTTGCATCATCTACTAATTCTACTAGACACTTCTTCAAACTCTTCTCACAACTAACAATTAGATCGAAGCCACAGCCAGTGAAAAGGACAAAATAAAGAAAACATTCAACCCATTTCTTAGTATTTTAACTTTTCAATTTTAGTAAATTTTAGAACATTGAATAAACTAAAATTAAGTATGATAAACAACATGTCTCAATCATTTCCTTGATCAAACCCTCGAAAAAGCAAATAATGTGGACTCCTGAATGGGTGTGGGTTGAGTAGATTCCTACAGCCCACCCCCAACCACCTAAACCAACACATACCACCCCAAGATCCCTCCAACCACCAACTTATTCTTGTGGAAGGCAATAAGTGAACAAGTCGCATGAAATGCAGCAAAATATTTGATTCAACAAATCAATTTTACATTTGCTTCTGATTAAATAGCAACAGTATCTTTGTTTAAAGTCAACATGCGTGTGCTAATTTTAGGTCTGTGAGCAAATGCAACTTATAGAAATGGTTTCTAATCCACCTAGGCAAAAACAGTTACTGTTTCAGTAATCAGCTTTTGGGATTACAAGTGGTCAGAGGATTGAAAGATTAAGGAGTTTTTTCACGACATGTTCGAGTTGGCTAGAGATAAGGAAGCTTTAGTATAATCTTAAATGGATATCAAAAGGTTGAATAGAATGTGGAATATTCCCCCAAGAAGAAATCTTTAAGATTGGGGGGTAAAAAGCTTCATTGCCCTTTTGGAATTCCTTCAGTAGGCTAAGGTCAGGATAGGGAGGATGTTTAACAGTGGGAGCTCAACAAGTCGGGATCATTCAATGTAAAATCATACTATCAGACTTTGGAGGCAGCCACAATTCTTTTTTGTGGGGGAAAATTTGGAACCTAGGGCTGACTGCAATGGTCTCTTTTTTTTTTTTTAAATAGATGTATATTGTGTAAAGAACAGGGAGAATCAATCAACCATTTATTCATCCATTGTAGCTGGAGCAGGAGTTTGCGGGAGCTGAAACTAGCTTTATTTGGTACCCGATTGGTCTTCCCGAGAGACATATGCTCTTCTAAGTGCGTGGTTGGTTGCAAATGGTCCGTGAGATTATCAAAACTTGAAGAATAGTTCCCTTTGAGTTGTAATAAATTAAACCAATTTTTTAATAAGTATAATAATTAAAATAGTTTATTAACGATCATTTTAACCGTGTTGACTAATAAATTAAAAATAACAACTGAAGTTGCAAATCTTATTTACTGTTTGATATCAAATTCAAAAGACTAACCTCGCTTTCTCATTTTTTTTTTCCGGAAATCAATAGATGTACTTAAAAATATAGCAACAATAATTACACAATAAATCAAAGTAAAATAGCATAATTTATTAGTGATCATTCAAAAGAATACCGTTTTGACTAATAAACCAAAATAAAAACTAAAGTTACAAAAAGGATTATTTATTGTTTGATATCCAATTTAAAAGTGCTAATCTAGCTTTCTCGCAAATGTTTTTATAATTATTATTTTATTTTTCTGGAAATCAATAGAAGTTCAAAGATATCCTAAATAAGACAATTAATACACAATAAATCACAAGTAAACTGCCGATAAGACTTCAGCAGCTAGAAGCGTTAAACAGAGGACGCATAGAACTCAATTAACCAGCATCCAACCAAAGATTATGCAATAACGAATGCATTAAATGCTTATAATTAGGATCACCACAAATTCCCTCGCTGAAAATAAACGAACACTGTTATCAATTAAAGGAGCATAAATCCAAACAATATCCGTTGGAGAGCGGAAGGGAAAGGGTCGAGTCTGTCGATCTATGGATTATTTAAAATATGAATTCGAGAGGAACATACGCAGATCCTTGGTTGTAGATGTCGATGGAGACGGAGACACGTTCGATGCCGGACTTGAGCCTGGTGAGGGTGGCCTTCTTGTGAGCGACGATGAACGGAGAGTCTGAGCCGGCGAGTACCGATGAAGACATGAGCAAGAACAGAGCTATCAGCACAGAGATCAGACATTTGGTGATCTGATCCGCCATTGTTGAATGGTTCGAGAACCGCGAAGTTCAACCTCAGGCCTAGACTTTAAGGGATCGCACGATAGACTTTCACTACACAACAAAAAGGCACATGTACTTGAAGTTAGCCTAGAGCGAGTAGGGTTCACACCGTAATTTACGTCTGGTATTAAAACACCTCAGGAGCAGGTGGTGTCCAGCGCAATTCAATCTTTAGTCGTTTTGGTTTAGAAAGTAATGAGGCGACGCCGTTTTCGTAGCCAAGTGGGCTGCGCTGGTAACATCCTTATTGTATGGGCCGGGCTACTAATTTCCTCATTATATGGACACGAGAGGAGTTGCAGAACAAGAAATAAAAAAATTGTTTTACTTTGTTTTTATTTTTTAAGGAATTAAATTTAAATTTAAATGTAAAAGCATTTATGTGATGCGTTGATTACTGGTTCAATTTATAGGATGGAGATGAAACAAGTCTCTCCTCCATTATATATATAATTTATGCTGTAATCTCTAAATCTCATTAATTGTGCAATCACAATGACATGTACAGATATATAGGAGAAAATTTTATTAAAAATAAAATCATTAAAATATAAAAATAATTCAAAACCATTATAAATGCATGTACTTTAACCTAACATCAAGGTGATGCAAGGAGGAGGGCAGGACTTTATGACTCATACTAGACACTAAAATTATTGGAAAATTGGTAAAATGGCTATTATAGAGTTTATTGGAAACAATAACTTTAGAAATTTAAAAGCAAGGCTGATGAACCAAGCTATTATTTGCTAACCACTACATATAAATGTGATAAGTCGTTTTACTGTGAATTTGGCCCAAATTCTAATTACAAAGCAACCAGCTGTGAAGTAATTAAGTAATAAAGAAGAGAAGCCAAGGCCAAACATGAGCGAGAAGAGGCTGTCAAGTTAGCCAAGGCAAGGAGACTGCCTGGAACCAAACTTGGGGATCTATCAAACTCTGTGTGTGTGTGTTTTTGGACCAAACCAATGTTTCACAAACCACAGTAGAGATCGAGAAGATCCTTTGGATATGGAGCAGGCAAGTCATCCTTGGCTACCAAACTAGACTCTTCTCTTCGTGTAAGGTCTGATTATATACATTATTCACGCTTCAATGGGATTGTGCTGGTACTAGTTTGTGAGTTCTCCCTATTTATAGGTAGCTCCTATTATACATTTAGCATCTCCTCAATCAATTGCCTCACTCCTTATCCCTTTCTTTCTTTCTTTCTTTCTTTCTCTTGATATTCCTTTCCCCTCCACTTTGCAGTTTGTTTTATTACATTGATGTCGCCCACCAAGGAATTTGTACAGATGTATAACCTTTATAATTCCTGCCCATGAGATTTACCTCTGATCAGCTAGTTGCTGCATTGTAGCTACTTGCTCTGCCAATACATACAGGAATATATTCTATTTAATTGGTTTGCAGGAACTCAATATGTGTTCATTTCAAGTCCTAGCAAAGTTCCATGGACCATGATTGCTATAAAATTTCAACCAAATAGGAAACTAATGTTGTTGGCGGATTCAATCAATGGCCATCGAGCACCATTGCCCTGAATTTGGTTTTATGACCTAATTGAACTCCTCCCAAGTAATGCACAATATATTATGCCTCAGAGAGCCAACTAAACAGCTAATTAGTTCTACTTTCTTCTCCCGTTTCAATTTCTTTTTGTATGTTCGGTTTGATACAAGAAAAATAAAATGAAATGACTATTCTTATCACACCCCTAACTTAATTATCTGAAACGAACACTATGAGAATATGAGAACTAACTAAAATAAATGAAAACTTCTTCCAAGGTTAAGTCATATGATAATTATAACAATCAGAACAATTAAACTCATCCCCCATTCCCATATTAAATAATAAAGATAATATCATAATAATAAAAACTAATGTCACATCTTGGTGACACACTTCAAGACTTACACAGTCAAAACAATATAATAATACAATCTCACAATAAAAACAAGTTTGGTACCCAAACCCTGAGTCACACAATATAATAATCTAATAATGAAACAAGATAACATGATAAGCTAATCTGTCAGTCTCAACTCAGTTCCAGATGGCTACTCCCCAGTCTCATCGGATCATCTGAAATGTAGATGGAATAAACAAACTTGCCTAGTCGGTAGGACCGTGCAAGTGTGCACGAGTGAACAATAATCAACATATAATACAATTCACAACAATTTTCGTAAAAATATAATATAATACAATACACGTGTCATGAAAATGCAATGGCCAATGTATTTTCTACTCTTCATCTATCCAAATCTTATCTTGGGACAGGTGGCGTTGGGGATGGGCATGGGGCGGATAGGGGATGGGTACGTCTATTCCCATACCTAATCCCTAAACTAAAATCAATCTCCATATCCTACCCGATCCCCACTAGAGATCTATTTTTAGCCCCAATCCCTAAACTAAACAAGGAACGAGGATCCCCTTGGAGAATTGGATACTTAAAATAAAATAGATCATATATATTTAAAAAATCAAAAAGAATCATACATATATTTAGAAAGAACTTATTAGGTTGCTATTTTCTTACCCTATTAATAAGTTCTACAGTTCAAGGTAGGAAAATCGAATAAAGAAATATTCAGGGTTGGTTTATCTTAATATAGTTTCTTTATAGGAAAACAAAGCAATTTAATAGGAAATTGAATTCTAATGTCCAAAACTTTAGCCTTTTTAGATAGTCCCTCGGTTCTAGTTAATGTTTCAGGATCTGAATCAATTTTATAGTTAACCAAATAAAATAATAATTTTTAGTGGTAATCTCAATCACCAAAATTTAAACCAAACTGAACGGGCAAAATCAGATAAAATAGTTGAAAAGTAAAATTAATAATATATCTAGGAACGGGTAGGAGAGGGTAAGGGGCGAAGAATGGGTAAGGTACGATATCGGGTGGGGACAAACTCATACCCATACTCTACCCGATCTCCAAATTTTTTAAAAGATTTTCCTATACCCTATCCAATCCTCAAAAAATCCCCCAATCCTCCACCCATTTGTGGTGGGGGTTGGGTAGGGTACAAAGGAGTCCCTTAGGTAGTGCTTAGTGAAGCACGTAGAGTCATCAACCCTACCGTTTAGCGCTCATGGCAAACGGTAATTTTAATATATATAATCACAAATAGGAAACCTTATTACACCACACCGATGTAAGACTTAAGAGAACCGTGTTACACCCCTAGCTCTTCTACTAGGGAACCATGTTACACTCCTAGTCATGTATTTGTTTAGCTTAAACATGGTTCGGCTACAGTCCAGAGAAAATCTTAAAATATATCATCTCATTATTAATGTCTCAACTCTAGGGACTACGTTCTAATTATATATATAGACTAAAGACCATTTGACTAATTATGAATCCCATCCATATATATAACTCATGCC
>JAVXUM010000003.1:1884124-1917247 GCA_035590655.1 Pouteria glomerata
TCCAAAAGGATGAACTTCTTTAGACATTCTTGAAAGATGCAGCTTATATTTCCTCTAAAGCATTAGGAGTTCCTTTTTCCATATTCAAGGTTTTGATATGGTGTGGGCATGTTTTCTTGCAGAGATTGTAGTAAGCCCTCCATTTGTGTTTCTTCCTGTGGTAAAAAGGTTTATTGCAGCCTGATTTCCAGGTTGCAGCACATAACTGCTGGGTCCGGAAAGGGGTGCTTTTACTGGTGAGGTTAGGTATGTTAAGATCTCATCATATTATCACGATTTCATTGGAATCCTTGTTTTTCCATTTTTTAGATCAACATTCTTCGAGTTAAACTAAAATATAGATTCATTTGTGAGAACCAATGTTGTTTTTATGTACAGTATAATTACTGCCCATATTGATATTGATATTGTCATATTTGTTAGTTGCTGAAAGACTTATGTAGCATCCTTTCTATCAATCTGGAGATGAAATTTAACCATCCTTCAGGAAATTTCCTTTTAATTCTGAGACAATGTTTTTTCTTTACCTTGCCGATTTCCATGCTCGTTTTACAATATCCAGTAAGTTCATGGAATATTTTTTGTTTGGTACCATAACCTGAATTCAAATTGGGCCTGCACTTTCTTAACTTGGTGCCTTCCAAGTTAACATTCTATTGTTGTATGGAGGTTACCATCGGCTAGATGCTTATTCTACAAAGTAGCATTTTGTTGTGCCCTTATTAATTGATTAGCTTTTGAAGGAAATTGTTACTGACATGACAGCAAACAACTTGAGACATTTGTCTTTTGTTGATTGGCTGAATCTAGAAGTTTTTGTGCATAAACAACTGCGGTAAGACAGTATGTTTGCATTAATTATTTCATTGTTTAAAGCTAATTTGTCTTGTTTGGAACAGTGCTGAGATGCTTGTCAATTTGAGCATTCCATGGTCATTCTTGGTCATTCTGAGAGAAGACTTAAATGAATCGGACAAATTAATGTTTCTTGCAAATCCAAAAGTGTACCCTTATACTAGTTGTATCATACATCAATGACAATTGTCCTTTTTTTTTGGGGGGGGGGGGGGTTGGGGGTGTTGTTCCTAAATAGTGTACTATATACCATCAATTTCTTATGATCTGTTCTTTTGGGATTTCAATGCAGTTTGTTGGGGATACAGTTGCTATGCATTTTCACAAGGCTTGAAAGTAACTGTTTATGTTGGGGAGACCCTTAAGCAACAAGAATCAGGATCTACAATAGCTGTTGTTGCTGCATAGACAAGCAATTTTTGCTATGTAGTTCTAGTCCTCTGCCCTCCGATAAACAAATTTGCACATACCTCTCATCTTACTTTAAGATTTCCCTCTGTTTTCCCTAATTTTATATAATTTTTTAGCGCGGAGATGTCACAAAACTATCAAACTTCCGCTCTCATCCCCAAGTTGGTGAAAATTCCCCAGATCAAAGCTTTTTCGCTCTTCATTTCCTCAACCCTCCATGGCTTTCAGCACACCTACCAATCCATATCTATCATTCTCCATCTTCTCATCTCCTCCGGACTGGTCTGGCACACCCAGTCGATCCTTCTTCGTCTTCTTTCTGGTCGAATCGCTTCCTCATCTTTCACCGTCTTTTCTTTTTTCAACCATTTAACTAAGTCCCACTTGGATTTTAGTCCCCACCATGCTGTTCTTTATGAATCAATCATCAATGCCCATATTCAGCGTCAGTTACCTGAACAATCAGTCTCTTATTTCAATGAAATGATTGGCAAAGGACTCGTGCCTGCGTCAAAGTCTTTCAATAATATGTTAGTTTGTCTTCTTCAGTCCAATAATTTTGAAAAAGCTTGGCGAGTTTTCAAAGATTTGAGGGGTAAGTTTGCAATGGATGTGTATAGTTTTGGAATATTGATAAAGGGTTGTTGCGAGAATGGTGATTTGAATCGGGCTTTTGAGGTTCTAGCTCAGTTGGAGGATCTGGGCTGGTCTCCAAACGTTGTTATATATACTACTTTGATTGATGGGTGTTGTAAAAGCGGTGACATTGAGCGGGCAAAGGAGTTGTTCCATAAGATGGGGAAGTTTGGTTTGGTTGCTAATCAGTGTACTTACGCAGTTTTGATCAATGGGTTTTTCAAGAAAGGACTTAAAAAAGATGGGTTTGACCTGTATGAGAAGATGAAGGTTGATGGTATTTCTCCTAACATATACACTTACAACTCTGTAATGAATGAGTATTGTAATGACCGCAAGGTGAGTAAGGCTTTTGAACTACTCGATGAATTGCTTGAAAGAGGGGTGGTCAGCAATGTTGTGACGTATAACACTTTAATTAAAGGTCTTTGTCGAGAGATGAGGGTGTTTGAAGCTGAGAAGTTGGTGGGTCAGATGAAAAGAGTTGGTTTGAATCCAAATCTGGTAACTTATAATACCCTTGTAAATGGGTTCTGTAATGTTGGGAGGCTAGACAAGGCGTTAAGTTTGGTGAATAAAATGAAGTCCAATGGTTTATCACCATCTTTGGTTACCTATAATGTTGTAATTTCAGGCTTCTGTAGAGCTGGAAATCCAGCACAAGCCACAGAGCTGATTGTGGAGATGGAGCAGAGAGGTATTTCTCCATCTAAAACAACCTTTACGATTCTAATTGATGCTTTCATTAGATTGGGTGACATGGAGAAGGCATTTGAATTGTGTCACTCCATGAAGGCGGCTGGTTTGGAGGCAGATGTCTACACTCACGGAGTCTTGATAAATGGGTGGTGCAGAAAAGGTGATATGAAGGAAGCATTAAAACTTTTTAAATCAATGAGTGAGATGAATTTGGAGCCAAACGATGTAATATACAACATGATGATTCATGGGTACTGCAAAGAGGGTAGCTCCTATAGGGCCCTAAGGCTGCTCAAGGAAATGGGCGAGAAGGGAATGGTTCCAAATGTGGCCAGCTGTAGTTTCACCATTCAAGTCCTTTGCAAAGACGGCAAGTTTAAAGAAGCTGAAACTCTTCTAAATGATGTGATACTGTTAGGTTTAAAGCCACCAGTCTCTATCTATAATCTGATTTTTGAAGCTAAAATCATTAAGAAATAGAATATTTGGAAGCAGCTTTATATGTTCAAATGTGTACGCATTGAAACATTGAATATGGAAAGTTTTTAAAATTTGTTTATATATTCTTAATTTTTTGAGTATTTATATTTATACTAGAATTTTTTTTTTTTTGTAAGTATTTATGTTTATGTTAGTACATAGTGTATATTAGCACCCAAAGTTAAAAAAAAAAAAAAAAAAAAATAGCCTTGCCCTCTCAAAATATGAAAAAATTTTTGAGTGTGGTTTTTAGCTCATGTGGCAAAGCATCGTTTTTGTCCGATTATGGTCCTGGATTCGATCGTGGCGGTTGGTTCTCTTTCCCATTTGCCTTTCAAAAAAAAAAAAAAAAATATGAAAAATTTTACTTTTACCACTTTTTGCTCAATTTTACAACTTATAAGATGTTTGGTTGAATGTCAACTTGCAAAATTAATCGATCCAAGTAAAACTAGTTAATTCTCCAATTGAAAATTTTATATTATCCTTTTAATCTTATATTACCCTAAAGTTCAATATTGGTGTACGAATTATTTGCAAGACCCCCTTAAACTAGGCATTGTTTGAAGAAGTCGTACCGAAGAGGCTACCGCTACAACCGTTGGGTTGTACACCCTTACCTAAATCCATTAGTTAAGCTGGGGCTCATATGGAACATGGGTCCTCGATCTCAGCACGTGGTAAATTTCGTGGTCGGTCTATGTCATTTTTGCATACTTTAATTGTTCTACTACAATTTTTTGAGTGTTTGATTTATTAAAGTCAATTAAATTTTATTAATTTTTATTATTTTTTTGTATTTTTTAATTAAATTTCGTCACATATCCTTTTTATATTAAATCCTTGTATTTTATTATATATATATATATATATTTTTTTTATCATTCCAATACCGTCAACTATTTGCAAGAAATGTGTTGGGAAGTCATACATCAATTGTCGGTTATTCATATGTTTGGAGTCAATCAGGCATTCAAATAAATCAACGGGACATCATTCAATTGAGCTTCAGAGTATGCTATACTGAATCAGATATGTTTAGTTAATTTAATTTTTTAAATTGCAAATTAAAAATTTAAATTTTTATCTCTAAATCGAAACAAACAAATTAATTAAATAAATCAAACTGTTAAATAAATCAAGCTGTTTAAATTAAATATAAATGATTTGTTAGATATTTATTTGGAATCAGTCACTATTTTGGAGAAAAATACAAAGAAAAACTCACAGTTATGAATAAAATTTTGAATATGATAGACCGTCTAATGTTGGATATTAAGTTCATAAAATTGATTTCATATCCCACAAATGATTCTGGTTTCAAAGGACATCAGCCTTCCAAGTTAAAAGAATCACGTACACAAAAGGAAGCAACAGTTTATGTGTATTATCAAACTAAAAGCTTTGTTTGTACTATTTATATAATAATTTTTTTTGCAAAAAATTATTATTATTATTTTTGTGTAGAATGTAGGTATGAATAAGTATAAGAAGTGCCCTTTTAGAAAATGTGAGCAGCTATTGATTAGCAGACATATCTATTTAGAGGGTTAGAGGGGATGTCTACTGGAAGAAAGTTGTAACAGAATTTAAATTTAAAATTTTGATAATTAAAAAATTAACAAATGGGTCACCGTTGGATCTTGATTTGACTCAACCTAAACTCAAACCCAAACTTGAGCTGGGTCGAGCTGGCTAATGCGAGTGATATGGGTTGATCCACCAAGGTCTTCCCAGTCTGGGATACATACATGCCTTTTGGATCTTTTCCTTTCCTCTAACCTTAACATATATAATGTTATGAACTATTTTATAGTTTTTTCATGAAGGACAAACTCACTTTTCATATTGTTAAGATCTTTACCTTGAGCCAATTTTCATTCAATTAATTCATGTTTTTGAACAAAATATAGAACTATAAGTTTACATGAAATATTTTAATTTTACATTTATCCAAATTTGACAATGTGTGAATTTCACATAAATATTGACTTAAATTTTTGACTAACCCTGAAATGTGTTCAGGTTCTACCTCCCAAGTGTAAGAGAGTGGTCGTAGTGTTACTCTGCGAGAACCGAAATCATCTCCATAGGGAGGGTTTTGTTAAAAGCTCTGACTTGTTCTCTTAGTTAGTAGGTGAACCTAAGTTAATCTAAACTAACATTGGATTTATGAGATGGTTGAGTATGGTATAGTTGAGAATGGTAGAGTAAAGAAATTGTGATATTAAATTAAAATGAAAATATTAAAAATAAAATAACTAAGATAAACTTGACTTCGAACCAAATCCGGTAGAAGATAGTGGAGGTTTACTAAAACGCATTGATAACTCAACCTAGCAACTGCACATGCGTTGCTAAATCGGAAGATATTTCTTTTAAAACCTAAGTTATGGAACTCAAGGTAAGATAAGGTTTTTGAAAATAGTTTCGGATTCACCAAGACGTTGAATCGAACACCTAGTGTGCATGAGCGTCAACTCGTAACTAGGCTTCGATTGTAACACAGGTGAATCGATTTCTTAAGAAAACCTCTAGTTATGGTTTTAAAAAAATAGGTTCCAAATCACCGAGTCATTAAATCAAACACTTAGTATGCACGAATGGCCAATCACACCCAAGCTTTGATTATAACACGTGTGATTTGATTTTGTTAGAAAACTTAATTTGGGTTTTAGAAAATATGTTTCTAACTCACCGGGACATTGAACCAAATACTTGGTGTGCACAAGTGAACATTTGTAATCAAGTTATGGTTGTAACATGGGTGAGTTGATTTTGAAAGAACTCTAACTTATTATGAAATTTCAATTAAAACTCAAAAATATATTTCATTGAAAAAGAATATTTTACGTTTGACTTTACCCAACTACCATACTACCTTTAATGATTTGAAGCCAAAAACTAACCCTTGCCTAACATATTTGAACTTCGCAGAAGAAAGTACACTTGTAAACCATCCATTAACGTAAAACAAATAAGTATGAGTAAGAATGAAAGACAAAGAATAAAAACGAAGTACTACGAATTAAAAGCAAAAGGTAAAAAGTAAAAACAAACTACTTTAAATTGAAAATATTGAAAAGTCAAGCACTTACATGTAAACCCTGGGAGAGAGAGAGCGAAAAACACCCTACGAAACTTTAACTAAACCCTAATGTATAAACATAATGTAGCCCAACTTCTAATGTAGGGTTAAAAAGTCCCTTCTAATGTCAGACTCATGCTTATTTTTAGGCTTACAGAACTTAAGGGTAAAAAAATAATTTGCTCTTTTAAAATACATCAGAAATTCACCAAGTATAAAAATCGCGGGCGCCTAACGATAAGGGTAGCGTGCACCTAAGGTCAGCTGCAAGCAAGTGTTCGACACAAAGTTTGAGAGAAGTAGGTAAAATTGGGTCTCAGCAGGCGCATGGGATCAAACACAATCGAGCACCCATGTCCTCGTGCACCTAAGCTTCTTCACAGGCAGACATCAACTGCATGTTCTCCTCTGATTCGCACTGTTGAGCTCTCAACTTGTCATTTCCTTCCATTACCCTACAGAGCCCACAAGATAATATAAATAATAAAAACATGATAATAAGTGAGTTTTACTTGATAAAATGTTCAAAAGAAGAAGGGGAAATAAGGTCAAAATCAACGGTAATTGCGAGCAATCACACCCCCCAACCTAAACATTGCTAGTCCTTAGGGATGGAAAGAATTACAACCACGGGAAGATGAACATAAACAAAGCAACTTCATATTGTTCAAGTGAAAAAAAAAAAAGCTAACAATTCTAACTAAAAGGGAGGTTTATTTTCGTATGAGACACACGGTTACACTTAGCGCGTGAGTAAGGTCTCGTGAGGGTTTGCAGTGATGCTACCCACAAACATCTATGGTTTGGTGTCAAGATGTCTAAAAGTGATTAAGATCAAGAATGAATCAAGCTCAAGCCTAACAAGTCACAAAACTCAAAGATCATGTGTAATTCCCAAGTGCTAAGCATAAATGTATGGACTATCAAAATAGGAAGAGCATACGTACAAAATTGTTTCATTCGTTCAATAAGGTTGTAAGAGCAAAACGGAGCTAAGTTTTGACTTCAAATGCTCATAAAAAGAAGCCACTCATCAAGGGTTCACACACACCTATTAGCATACATGCTATCTTAGTTGCATATAACCCCATAAAATAAATGAGTGAACTGAATTGAAGTTCAAAGTGGACAGTTTGTAACAATGTTCCAATGCATGTGTAAGAGATCACACTATAACCCACACAAGATCACTACATGCACAATATAAGAGTTGCTTGCTTAGAATCCGCTAGGTCTTTATTTAGGTTGTAACTTGGCCAGGGGGAATGGTTACCAATGGAGGATATGGAATTCGAAGCACAAGTTTTGGGGTAAGAATGTTCAAGTGCACATAAGTTCCAAATTTCCCAACTTCTTTGCAATCCTAACAAAAACCCCAACGTGAAACTTATTCCTACTAAATATTACCCTTGGGACAATTACGAACGTTGCAAACAATGTACAAGTCCCACAATTGCATAAACAAAAGGAATGAGATTTTGTTTTGTTTTCTTTTTTTTTTTGAATAATGAACTATATAATGTAGGAATTCTCATCCCAACATTCTTTCTCATGTTATTCTCAAAAACTTACATTCCCAACCCAATCTCACAACTTAGACATTAATGCATTTTCACAACTCAAGACATATGAGGGTGAGGCTTAAATTATGTGACTGAGTGTAAGGGATAATAAATGAGGTGAGAATTAAGAAAAAAAAATCAAAAACTTAATAATAAGGCTTCAAGTTGGTTCCTAGGGCAATTTTTATCAAGGAATGAAAAAGAGGCCCAAAAATAACAAAGAAACCTTAGCTTTATGTTCAAAGCCTGCAACAACTTATAGCGTGCCAAGTGAAACTCGTGCAAGTTTGAGTGCAGCACTTTGTGCATTGAAAACCAAAGTGAATAACAAAAGAGCTGTGATTATGTGCAACCCCTCAAGAAAAGAATAATAAGTTCAAAACCTCACCATTGAAGGGTATAAGTCTCCACCTAGTCTAAGAATGCTCAATTAACCAATGTTAAACAAAATCCACTTTTAAGCACATAAACTTTCTCTATAATAGTAAAAATGCACAAGGTTATGATACACTCAACTTGAACTAAGTTTCTTATTAAAGCTTGAATAAGACTCACTCATCACTTTCTCACTTAAGGGCATCATTGACTAAATTAAAAGGGCCAACATGTAAGTATAAATGTGCTACTCGTGTATTTAGGCTAAAAAAATGCTCAAAATTTAAAAAATTGGCTCAAAATTTGAAAAAATTGGACAATTTTGGCATAAATGATCATCATTGAACTTTACCCCCTAACTTAAGGTAAACATTATCTTCAATGTGAGAACTATGAAGCAAATGTGGGTTTGTAGTGTGCAATAGTGGGCATGATGATGAGTGAAAAAATAGCAACAACGAGCACAAATAAAAATATGACACAAAATAGACCAAGCATGCGCACATTATTCAAACCTCGCAAGTAATAAAACACCCCACAACAATCATCAAATGGATATCAAAGTACTAACTGCAAATTGTAGAAATAAGAAAGTAAAAATGGTGGGTATTACCTCAAGAGCTTCTTTATTTGAAGAAAATTAGAAGCTAAACAAAAGAAAAGGTTAGAAAGAAAGTAGATGAAAAATAAAGAGAAAATAAGACAAGAGAAAGAGTTAGTACAAAAGAAGAAATAAAAACAAATGAACTGAAAATAAGAGAAGAAAATCAAACTAAAAAGAAAAAAGAAAATAAGAAAAAGAAAAATCTAATTTACTATGTACAAAGAAAGCAAAGAAAAGGGGTTATCGAGTACTCATTCTATCCCTCACATCCACTAATGGTTTAATAAATAAAATGTTCTCTTTGGGCTTACAAGACAACGAAAGTGGACGCTCCTCGGGTGTGAAACATACCGAGGGATGAAAGGTCAAGTGAGCTTCATGAAACTTCAGATGTGGCCATGATGCATGCATGAATATGGACATGGTGGGTTTAATAAGTCTTTCAATGCCCAAGAAATCTATGGACGTGAAAATGGTGTGCTTTAATAATCTCTCGACACCCAAAAAGTCTACTAATGTGGAAATGGTGGAGTTCAATACTCTCTCAACACCCATGAAGTCTATGTAAGCTTCTTTCGTGTCTACTACCTCCTACCAGTGATGGTCAGTCTCATGGTAGTCACTCCCCATCCCTATAGTAGGACTATCAGATGGGGTTAAGTTAAGAGATGAGAGGTGTGCGCTACTCTCAATCTCAGGTGTGTCGTTAAGTGAACTAGGGTAAACCAATTCAATGATGTGATCCTCGAGTCAGGTGTCATTCAAATGCTCAGTTGGAGTTAAAGGACTCTCAATAGGGTCCAAGGTGGTCAAGGTAAATTGACCATCAAGCTTGGTAGTAGGAAAGGATTGCATGTCTCCTAAACTCTCAGTAGATGGTACAAAAATCTCTTGAATGGGAGAGTCAATAGGGAAATACGAAAGGGGCTCATCCCATACATTATCCCTAACATGATTAGGGTAATTATCCCACTTGGTGCCTATGTTATCAAATTGTGCATTACAAGATTCACTAGGCCAATAATCCCGAGGCTCCTTAGACTGGCTCTCGGTGAGTGAAAAAATATTGGGACATGTAAACTCTAAGTAGTTGGGCTCCACACATGTGCTGCTCCCAAAGGATGGATTATGAGAATCAAATGAAGTCGGAGCATACAGGAAAGGGTCAGTGTGGTTTTCAAGTGCATGAGGTTCAAAATAAGGTTCAAGTCTTTCTTGAGGCCTAGTGTGCTCATAAGAAGATTCTAGGAATAACCATCTCTCACCCGGGGTGAGATCAAGAAATTCCCTACCTAAGGCTATATCAAATGCTTGGTATAACTCACGTGATAGAGATGAATATAATATGACTAAGATATCCTCTAATTCTAATCCGTGATTTGGGAAAGCGTCCAAAAGTATTTTAAATCTCTTCCAATATTTATAAGATGCTTTACTTTTCTTTTGATAAAAATTTCTTATTTGGAGGCTATAAGTGAAGGTTTGGTGAATAGAGAGGTATTTTTCAATAAAAGATTGACGATATTATTCCCAAGTGGTCCATTCACCATCATAGCACTAGTAACTAGCCGACCCTTGCAATGATAAAAGGAAAAACATGAACCTGAGTCACTTGCTCATTCTAACATCATATGAACCACATACTGCCTCAAATCTATCGAGGTAAAGACATGGGTCTTCCTCATCATTGTTGAAGAATTAAGGTAAGTAGTGATAGGTCTCTAGTGTATATTCATATCCAAATTGGTTACCTAGAGATTTTATATAGGCTTGGGCATCGAAGGGACTATGAGTATAATCACTAAAATACACATCCATGATAAGAAAAAAAAATGCAAGCCAAATGAGAAAAGAGAAAAACTACACTAAAATGTAACTTAAGTTAACTAACATGCAAGTTAGGCTATATAATATGAAAATGAATATGTTACAATGTTAAAGAAAGAAAACTACTAATAAAGAGATAGAAGAAAGAAAGAATTCACTAAATTTCTCAAGTGAACTTCTCTTAACTCCCAAATCTAGTGCTTAATTGCCTTCCCCGGCAATGGTGCCAAAAACTTGACCAATCCTGAAATGTGTTCAGATTCTATCTCCTAAGTGCAAGAGGGTAGTCGTAGTTTTACTCGGTGAGAACCGAGGTCATCTCTATAGGGATGATTTTATTAAAAGCTCTAAACTTGTTCTCTTAGTTAGTAGATGAACCTAAATTAATCTAAACTAACTTTGGATTTATGAGATGGTTGAGTATGGTATGGTTGAGAATTGTAGAGTAAAGGAATCATGATATTAAATTAAAATGAAAATATTAAAAATAAAGTAGCTAAGATAAACTTGACTTCGAACTAAATCTAGTAGAGAGATAGTGGAGGTTTACTCAAACGTGTTAATAACTCAACCAAGCAATTGTACTTGTGTTGCTAGATCGGACGATATTTCTTTTAAAACCTAAGTTATGGAACTTAAGGTAAGATGAGGTTTTTGAAAATATTTTCGGACTCACTGGGACATTGAATCAAATGCCTAGTGTGCACGAGCGTCAACTCGTAACCAGGCTTTGATTATAACACGTGTGAATCGATTTCTTAAGAAAACCTCTAGTTATGGTTTTAGGAAAATAGGTTCCAAATCATCGGACCATTGAATCAAACACTTGGTCTATAGGAGTGGAAAATCATACCCAAGCTTTGATTATAATACTGGTGATTTGATTTCCTAAGAAAACCTAATCTGGGTTTTAGAAAATATGTTTCTAACTCATCGAGACATTAAACCAAACACTTGGTGTCCACAAGTGAAAACTTGTAACCAAGATATGGTTGTAACACGAGTAAGTTGATTTCGAAAGAACCCTACCTTACTATGGAATTCCAATTAGAACTCAAAAATAGATTTCATTGAAAAGGAATATTTTACGTTTGAGTTTACCCAACTACTATACTACTTTCAATGGTTTGAAGCCGAAAACTAACCCTAGCCTAACATATTTGAACTTTGCAAAAGAAAGTAAACTTGCAAACCATCCACTAACGTAAAACAAATATGTACGAAGTAAGAACGAAAGGCGAAGAACAAAAATGAAGTACTACGAAGTAAAAACGAAAGGTGAAAAGTAAAAATAAACTATTTTAAATTAAAAATATTGAAAAGTAAAGTACTTACATGTAAATCCTAGGATAAAGAAGTGAAAAACACCCTACGAAACTTCAACTAAACCCTAATGTATAAACGTAATATAGCCCTACTTCTAACGTAGGGTCAAAAAGTCCCTTCTAATGTCAGACTCACACCTATTTATAGGCTTACAGAACTTAAGGGTAAAAAGATAATTTGTTCTTTTAAAATACATTAGAAATTTGCCAAGTATAAAAATTGCGGGCACCCAATAATAAGGGTGGCGTGCGCCCAAGGTCAGTTCCAGGTAAGTGTTCGACATAAAGTCTGAGAGAAGTAGGCAAAATTGGGTCTCAGCGGGCGCACGGGATCAAACACAGTCGGGTGCCCATGTCCTTGTGTGCCTAAGGCATTTTAATGCGCGCGCCCAAGCTTCTTCATAGGCAGACGTTAACTGCTTGTTCTCCTCTGATTCGCACTATTGATCTCTCAACTTGTCATTTCCTTCCATTACCCTACAAAGCCCACAAGATAATATAAATAATAAAAACATGATAATAAGTGAGTTTTACTTGATAAAATGTTCAAAAAAAAAAAGGTGAAACAAGCTCAAAATCAACAGTAGTTGCGAGCAATCAATTTTACAAAAAATCATGATTAAAACCATGAATTTTAATAATCCCCCATATGAATGAAATGGCTAAAATGCAAATGCAGATGTAGACTCGACGTCGAGTACGATGGAAAGTTACCGCATCAGGATAGGTAGTTTTTGGGCTTTGATCATTCCCTAATGATATATTACTGGGTTTATTTACTAATTAGTGAACTTGATATTTTGAACTATTTAGCTTTTGTTTAAACAAAGACAGTAATATTCGCAAAGCTTTTCTCTGACAAAGTTTGGTTCTTTTAATTTTGTTCATTTTAGCCTTGGACATACTCAGTAATTTTTTGAGTACTCTAGAGAATGTAGCCTTATCTATTCTCATAGAAACGACTCTTTCACACTTAATATATATGATCTCTTATTAAGAGTATCACGTTATACTCCACTTGGACTTCCACTATATAAGGATCATTTAAAGCAAAACTTATCCTAACATACGGTTCTAGTCATCGCTATAAGCAAAACTATATTCTTATCACGTTCTTTTTTTAAAAATTTTATTCCAAAACCATTTTCAAACCATTTCCTTTTTAAATCTTTACTCGATCAAACTATTTTAGACTATTGAACATAATTCTTTTATTGAATGCCTTACAGAAAAATGAAACACTTTTAAATATGAATGATTTTAACCATAGTTATTCTTTCCAAAACATTTTAATAAAAATTAGTAGATCATTAAAAGCAGGTGCACGGATAAGGGAGGTGGTGTACACAGGTCAACTCGGGCACATAGGTAAAGGCATCCGGTTGCAAGGTGTAGTTCGGGATGCACAGACCTCTTACAAAGCAAGTATGCTATTTTCCACTTAAGTTAAGGTTGAATAAGCTTTTCATGTCCTTTAAGATTTTTAAATTAATGAGATGGTATGCCAAGAATAGTAAGGAGGATGGGAAGTTAACATACATATTCAATATTTACATATTCTATTTGTTTCTATCATATTACTTCCATATAGTTGTATTCAATTATTACGTGTATTGCGTAGGTGTACAATTTGCGAAACACCAGCGATTCTAGTTTGACCGATGAAATAAACCACTTAGCTGATAGTTCCTATACAACGGTTAGACGTTACACAACTTGTGACGTTAATGGATTCCAATTTTGCATCAAGTAGGTAGATAATAGGTGAGTAACACAAAATAGTGGCATTGGTTGTCCTTTTATTGATGCTGGTTACTACTGTGGTTGATTGAATGACATTGTTGAAGTTGTATACAATTGCAGGTTGAGATTTTTTGTTGTTCAAGTATGACTGGGTTAATTCAATCTGTGGAGTTAAAACTGATAAGTACCAATTTACTTTGGTAAACTTTAACAATTTGTTATATTGGGATAACCGAATAAGTAATGAACCATACATATTAGCATCGATGGCAGAGCGAGTTTATTATGTCCGAGATCAAGTAGATAGCAGGTTACTGTTAAAATGTCGACAAGGGGTTGTATTAGATTAAATACGATGAGCTAAATATTGATACATTCACCCAACAAACTTTTGACAATGATGTAATCATTCAATGTAAGGAAGATATTAGTTAGATTAGAAAGACCATCAAATAAGATATTGTTGACTTATATGACTAGTGAAGAGTTGTGCACTTTTCACCCAAACAAAATTTATTCTCAATCTTTATTTATTTTTTTTGAAATTTTGATAAATCTAGCGTGTGAACATGTAAATAAATATATTTTGACGTAGTAGGAGCAAATCTGGTCCTCGCACGATGGCTGAGCAACTAGGCCTTTTTTGACCCAATGTTTATAAAATTATTTTTATAATTGATTTTGATAATAACAAACATTGAATTGAATTTTCATAATTAATTTTCAAATAAACATTGTATGAAATGTTACAATTCATTTTAATTTGATAGATTTAAGATAATATATTTGGAAAAGATTGGTATTATTTTTGATGTATTTTTACATAATTTGGATGAAGACATAAATGAATTTGAAAGTTTGGAGTAATGGAAATTAATGAAAAATTAAAACTTGAATTAGAAAGCTACCTTGGATGAACAGAGAAATCATACACACATTAGTATTTTGATGATATCTAAAGATTTAACGGTTCAATTTTGATGAAATTTTACTATAGCAAACTAGACTTCCATATCTACAACTTCACTGAGGAAAATTTTTGTGGATCCGAAGTTAAGATGTCCAAAAATGAGCTGGAATATTAGTCATTATAGAAAAGATTTTAATTCTGAATTATGAACTTAGTTTCGGTTTTTGAGACATAACTTATAATCTACAACTTTAAAAATTCTGATTTTTAGTGTATGAAAATAAGACTTATAAAGTTACAATTTTTTTAGTTTGAGTTTTTTCAAATTCTAAAAGTATCATAGTAAAATAGTAGCCTTAATTAGAAATACAGATTTAGATTGTCAGAAAAAGTTATTTGGAGCTAGTCCCAGTTTGGAGGCTATATCTAAAAATTTAACCGTCGGATGAAGTTTAAATTTGGCCAGATGATAGTGAACTAACATATTTACAAAGTCATTACCCTGAGTAAATGTCATATATGAATGTTATAAGGTGAAAAAGGTTACAAATATATATCAGAAAATTTGAATCTGAAAGAAAGCATTGGAAGCAAGGAAATTTAAGTTTTTTGAGGGGCAGAAGTGTCTTTTCACTTAGTAACGGCCATTTTAGAATTTTTGCCTATAAATGCAGCCTTAAACTCAGATTCAACTAGAAGAACAAAGGCAAGAAAGAAGAACTTACAAGGAGAAACAAGAAAGTTCATCATTTTGCAAATATAAAGTGATTTTTTCTTATAGTTGTGCTTCATCTTTCATATTCAACTTGTAAGAGTTTTTTTTCTTATTTGATTGAGTGTTAAACTCATCATTCTTATTGTAAGAAAGGAAAATTTATAATTCTTTTGATTTGCGAGAATTGGGTGAGCTTTTGTTGATTTTAGTTTAAGTGTTAGAACCATGACAAGTAATATTCTTTGAGAGAAACTGGTGGAGTGATTTGGGCATAGAATCACTTAGTGTGAGTGATTTGGAGATAAAATTACTTGGATAGATTTTTTAGCACATTTGGAAGATAGTGTGTAACAATATCTTCAAAGAATAGTAGAGTAATCTCAAGAAAGGCCTTGCGTGAGTGGACGTAGGCAACATTGAAGCCGAACCACTATAAATCGATTGTGTTTGCTTCTCTTCCATTCTCTTTATATTTATTGCAAACACTAGCAGTCACTCTTCATCTACAAGTATTGAATACTTTTTTTAAGTGTATTCCATATTTGATTATTCTTTTCATTTTAACATATTTATTTTAGGGGTTGAAATTTTATTTACAAAATTTTTTTGAAGCAGCCCTATTCACCCTCTCTAGTGTTACTATTTAGGACAACAACCTCTCTTGTGTGAGAAGTAGCTCATCTGACACAATCCTACCAAAATGGAAACCAAGTGTTTCGTGGTTCAAAAATGTTAAATCTCATCTCAATTATCATTTGTCAAGACTTTTCGGAGTAAGTTCCTTAGTTTAGACTGCCTAATTGATTAGAATTAAGAAAATTCTGTCCTTATTGTTCTAAACATACAATTCATGGGGTAATAAAGAAATAGATCGAATCTGAGCACCTACTGTCTGCACCAACGTAGTCTTCGACGTATAATCAGACAATTTTAAGGTCTAAGCATGCATTGCCGGGTATGAATCTTTAGTTTAAGACATTCTCTTGCCTATCAATTTTTTTTTTTTTTTTTTTTTTTTTTTCTATTCACTGAACCAATTACTTTAACTAAAACAGATTCTACGACTCCGAGCACAGTTTCCAGGTTAAGGAAAGGCCATGTAAGGCATTATTGCAGTGAAACTATGGTTCAAGTGGATGCATGTGGAGTTCGATTGCACGTTCCACCTACTCATCCAGAACGGCCAGAGACTCATCTCCTAGATGGGGTCTATGGTCTGAAATCCTATCAGATTCTTGCTGATTACACTCGATTGTGAAGCCTACCCGCCCAACAAATTCGACAGCCTCTAGGCCGAGATTTAAGTAACTAAAAATGTTTTTATATATCATAGTTTGATTTATATTGTACAATGTTTTACTTTGCAACACATATTAAACAATGTCTTATTATTTTTCCTTCTCAGGCTAATGTGAGTAGGCTTCCTTCAGACTACTGAGCAGTTTGCTAAGACAAGTACCAGAAGATGTGGAAGGACCACAAGAATAAGGTTAAGATGAGCCATTGGAAGGGCTATAAGAATGGTCTGGACATCTTTTATCACGTTTTGACGAGCATCCTTCTCCAGTAGTAGGCTGAGCTCGTCCATTATTAGCTTGGTGAGTAGATTGCATTTTTTTTTTTCCTTATATTTTTAAGTTAAAAGAATCATTTGCAAAACTAATTGACAAGTTATGAAAACAAGACGAGGCCAAGAGGTACTTGCGAATTAATCAGTCCTGGGCTTCAGGCATAAGGTGGAGACTCAATACTTCATGTAGCCACACCACGGGGTAAAACATTAGTTTGCACTTTATAATTTTTTTTTCTTTTCATTTTCTATGATAATATATTATTAACAAAATTTGCCCCATAGCAGCTGTCTTAGCAGAGCGATCGGGATAATTGGATGGCTATCTAGTTGGTAAGCTGTAATGAGAATCAGTTAGAGATTCGAGCCATTAAGTTAATTAAGTATTGATTTTGTCCAATGAGCATATTAAAATTTTCTTTATATAATTTAGTTTCTTATCTTTATATATATATATATATTATTTTACCCAGGCTCAGTTCGATGCTCGTTTGGATGAGCTACTGGCGTAAGAGAGGGAGTCCAAGGCGAGAGGGATGAAATATTCCACTCCATCATCAGATGAGATTGACACGAATACACATTCAGGTGGGGCACGAGTACGAGTTATCAGGAGTTAGCTCCTCCTAGATCGAACGTTGCGATGAGGACTTGCTCCAGACCTTTTAGTTAAAGGTGGTCGAGATAGAAGGGCACTCTTAGAGCCATGATGTCGCTACTTAGGTTAAAAATATTAATTTTTGTATTTAAAATTTATTTACTTTTTTTTTTTTGTTTTTAATCACCTGCTTATTGTTTCATTGTAGGACCCAAATGTTGGTGGCTAGCCATATTGGATTAGACTGGATGATAATCAGGGCCACGTAAATTTATTTTTGATTCACATAAATTGTCGCTTATTTCGATCGAATCCATATTGATAATTTTGTAGATTAATCGTATTTGTTTTCTATTTTTTCGGCCTTGACTGATTACTGGAGCCTACTGACCAATAAAAGACTTTTTTTTTTTTTTTGTTAGACTTGTATAAAACTTTGTAATTAAAATTGTACATTTTTGTATATATTAATAGAGAATTTTGTTCTATTTTTGTATATTAACATTAGTATTTCATTTTAAAAATTTTCCAATACATGTAATATAGACGCAACTAAGGTTACATTAAAAAAATAAATAAATTAGAAATAAATATTCTAAAATAAAATAATATTAAATAAAACAATAACTTATTACAATCCTCAGAACGCGACCGTTAGTAATTAATGACAGTCGCTAATTATTTCACAGATTAATAAAAAAATATAATTAAATAAAAAAATTATCTTCAACAACCGTCCTATACAATCGTTAATAAGTACTGAGAGGTCTCTAAAGATTTGACGGGGACTGGCGCCAAGGCTTCCTACTTGTTGGCAGAAAACATTAGAGATTGCTTCTTGTTAAGAGGTTGCTAATACCTTAGGCAGTAAATTTACTAGGGGTCACCAATGTGGTCTCTACTTCTTTTGCTACTATTGCAGTGATCGCTAATAGTTATTAGCGATTGTATATTTGCGCCTCTTTATTGGCAGCCATTAAAAGCTCTTTTGCGACTGCTTGCCTACCTTATGATGGTCGCTAAAGATCTTTTTTCTAGTAGTAATAGATCTAAAAATCTTTTGAATGTCATATTACAAGTCTTGACATGAAGACATTAGTATGTAATTTTATTATTTAAATATTATTTATTTTTTATAATATTAAAAAAATTCAAACAAGATTAGATGTTTTTAATTTTGTTTAATTATTTTCAATTCAGCAAATTGTGAAAAACAATTATTGAATAAATAATAAAAGATTAGTTTTATAAATTAAGTGAACTTTACTGAACCAACTTGGAATTTAAGAATTAATAGAGAGCCATATTTGAGATTAAAACACAAGTGCACCAGAGCAAGGCCTCACACTATTTGGTGGTCTATGGTGAAAAAAGAATGAGCATAAAAAATTTTCATACATTTTTTGAAGTTTTTATGTACTCGTATTTTCGACTTGAAAAATAATTAAAAATTTTGAACTTGAAAAGTTTCTTATAAATGCGAATAACATACTTAAAAATTATGAAAAAATAAAAATAAATAAAACTTTGATGAAAAAATCATAAAAAACAAACAGAAAGATATATATATATATATTTGAATAGAACAATCAAAATAAAAGTGGCACATTTGTTTATTACTAACTAAACCTAATCAACTTAGTAAAGATAAAACAATCACACTATTTTCTAGGTAGGAATTATACGTGGAAAAGGTGAGAACATTCGGTTAGAGATAAGTGAACTTGAAGTGAAACTGAAATATTTTAAAATATTTAAAAATTTTTATTATAGTATCTAATATTTTAAGATTTTTTATTTAAAAATAATTATTCTAGCCATTTGAGACGTAGAATTTATATATTAAATTTTTGTATTGCTCTTTAGACAATAACTTAAGACAACTATTATATAATTAATTTAAAACTAATAATAATTAATTATATTTTCTAATTTTGTAAGTCACTTTTTGAATAAAAAATAAGAGAGAATATCTTATCATTAGTGAAAAAGTAAATAAAGTCTATTTAAATTAATTCTTTTAATAAATATATTATAGATATGTATTATCTTGATGAATTAAGATAAGTTCCAAAACTATTTGAGATTGAGATAAATATTAAAATTAAAGAGATGATAAATTTAAAATAACAAAATATATATATATATATTTAAATTACGGGCCGTACCAAAGGAAATCGAAGAAACAAAATAAGAACTAAAAAATAGGGGTGGAAACAAATCGAACTATTCATGAGTTATTCGAACTTGACTTGAACTTGGTTTATGACTAAATCGAACTCGAACTAAACTTGATTTATAATTTGTTTAGATTTAAGGTTGAGCTCGAGCCTAAACTTATAAAAGTTCGGTTCAAAAAGCTCATGAGTCAGTTCAATGAAATAATATGTATAATTTTAATAATATTTTTATTATATTTTTATAAGATTTTACTGATTATATTTTAGTCATAACTACTTCCACAAAGCACGTAGAGGCATAGTCTAGTTGTAGGTAATTAGGGAATTGGCTATTCCCTTAAATTTATTATTCAATAGACTTTAACAATAAAAGTAGATTCCATTTGGGCCTAACCTTTGAAGTAGGTATAAAAGTCTTAGGCTGTTGAGTGTATCCAAATCGGGGTAGGGGGGTTGCCTAGGTCAAAACACGGTGTTGTACCTTTTTTTTTTTCGTTTTTTTTTTTTTTTTTTTTTTTATTTTCATTGAATGCTAAAATTATGTTTGATACACAGAAATGAAATGAAATGAAATAAAATAAAATTCATTTTCACTTTAATTTATTTTTATATTTGGTATTACAAAAAATTAAAATGATATTTCTTACAAATACTTACTCTCACATTAAGTAAGAAAAGACATTCCATAATTTAAATGATGCAATATTCATTCTATTTTAACCAAGATTTGGTCTAAAAAATGAAAAAAAATGAAAAAAATGAGTAATTATTTTATGATAAAAAATTTCTCTCAATCACTCTCTTGCGTTATAAAATGATAATTTTTTACTCATTGACCTTGTTTTTGGCTTATATATGAATTCAAGCTGTAAAATGACTATTTTATCTCTAAGTTTAATATTCATTTATATCACTCAATAACTAAAGAAATTTTGATCTAGTCGAAACTTGGGTTGTAAAATTATCATTTTATACCTGGATTCATTTTGCCCAAATTTGTATTTTGAGCTTCCTAAAAGATTAAAAAATATTTATCGATTTATTTCTTAATAATTAAGAAAAATTCATCTTAATCCCAGCTTAAATTGTAAAATGACAATTTTACACTTGGACCATTTTTGTCCAAATATGCATTTGAGGCTGCCCAAAAGGTTAAAAAAATCTTTGACATATTTTTAATAGTTAAACAAATTTTAACCCAATTTGAATTTACACCATAAAATGACTATTTTGCCCTTGGGCTTTTTTGGGCCAAATTTTTATCTTAAGCACTCTAGAAGACAAAAGAAATATTTAAGATAAAGTATAAAAATTATTTTTATAGTTTATATTTTATAGTTTATATTCAGTGTTACTTTAATTTCTTACATTTTAATTATAATAGCCAATTTTTTATAATTTCAATAAAACAATAATAGAGGATTTCTATCAACAATTGTTTACACCTAACCATTAAAGTAAGGACAAAAATGTCATTTTGCATTCACTTTCTTCAAAATTCTCCTCATTTCTTTAGTATAGTTTAATGTTGGATAAGGGGATGACTCCTCTGCCAGATGGTAGAAATGGGCCGAATGAAGGCAGTTCGCATAATAATATCGTAACAAGCGCTTGACGAAATGGTGAAAGAGAACATCGATGGTATTGGGATGGACTACGCCGAAGCCCTCCAAAACGTCATTGAAACCCTCTCTCTCCAAGTCGTTGATCTCTTTAGTTCGGAGCCCAAAACCCCCTTATAATTTTACTTCTCACTTTCCAGCAGTGCTCACTGCAACTCGCATTATTCTCATTGTACTAAGCTTATTTATTTATTTTTTTTAGGTATTGTCACGTGCGTTCTCGACGAGGGAACCGTCAAGGAAAATCTAGAGATCTAGTCCTTGGACAGGTTAAAACAGTTGAGTTCTAATTGGTTGGATCGAATAGGTGATTAAAAATATATCGATGAGATGATTACATTGCTTGGCAAGTTGACTGATTTGTGCACAATCGTAGGATCTCGGAATGCTTTCGTTTATCTCATTAAATGCGCAACGCATCAAAAGAAGTTACGTGGCCTGACAAGCCGCCATAACTGTAGAGAATCATAAGAAGAGACAACATTGGCCAAAGAAGAAGCTGACTGACATTTGGATTATAAATATGGGGGATAGAAGAAGAATGCCCAACAAGATCAGTTAATGAAAAAGTCAGTCGATATGTATGGGGATGAGAAAAGGGAGAAGAAAACCATGAAGGATTTTAAAAGGAACCAAAAGCATCAAGAAAAACTCAAAAAGAAATCAGCCATAATGTAGGCCAATCAACAAAAAGTGAGAGAAATGGCTTCAGATTAGGCAGTTGAGGATAACCGCCTTACCTCGAAATTTCAGGATCACCATAGCACAATGCCATCATCACTAGAACGTGTGAAGAAGGAGGACGTGGGAGATGTGGATGCTCATCCTGCCTATAAATAAGAAGATCGGTAGAATGGAAAGGATCACTCTATCACGCCCCAGATCTGGTGACCCTAGGAGTGAGTGATAAATCATACACAATATGTACTAACATACAATATCCCGATCAAAGCAACACAATAGACACATGGTGAATCTACGGCCTAAAGTATAGTAAAGTAAATCAGACCTAGATGACAGCTGGGTGACTCTCCCTCACAATGTGTAAAGGTTACTCTCAAGTATAAGAGGTCAGTTTTAGTAAGAACTAGGTGAGTCCCAAGTCAATCCACAGGGAGCCTACATGATTAGAAATCACGGGTTTGGTCTTTTTCTTCTTTGAAAACTCGTTTGTGAAGAATGCTTGTGAAAAAGGTGAAAATCAAGAAAACAAAAATCCTTTTGTTTTGGTTTGTTTTGATTAAAGTGAAAGGTTTCAAAGAGATGCGAAAGCAGAAAATTGACTTTGCAAATAATTTAAAAAGGTGACTTCTCACCAATCCGGTGATGATGTGGTATAGAATTACTTGGACTCGAAGATAAATAATGGGGATCACACTAGCCAAGCATTTGTTTAAACCAATATTAATTCAAACCCACGAGGTCAGTGAAACATACGAGTGAGAGTGTATCTCAAACGTAGGTTATATCACAAGTGTGTTGATTTAAAAAGAGCATAGATTAGGTTTGTTTCAAAGAAAGTGAATATTATTGTTTATAGGGAAAGTGAACCAAAGTTTAGATTTTTAGAAGTTATTATGAAAACCTAAACCCTAATTTTATCACAAGTAAAAGTTTTCAAGGTAGATAACCAAATAGTGTGAAGATCCCGTAAACCCTAGATTTTACATGAAAAGCATTTTTTGAGTTCAAGAGGTCATACGCTCATCACCATCTTCAAGGCTTCGAAGCCACGAATATGATTTAGCCTACCATCGCTAGTGCGAAAATCAAAATGAATACTTCGTAATATGTAGACGAGTAATAAAGAACAAAAACGTACTGAAAAACTGAAGTTTTGGAATTAAAATAATTAAATCACAAGGTACTTACGTAAAACGAGGTTTGTAAACCCTAGACAGAACACTACGAGCTCTCTACGTACTCCAAAGCTAAAAAAAATAATCTGGAATAATTCATCACCGTCAGATTTAGGCTTATTTATAAGCTTACAAACCCTAAGAGCAAAACAGTAATTTGTTCTTTTAAGTTACATCAAAAAATTCTGCAAGTCAAGAAATCGCGGGCGCCCAAGGTGGAACGTGGCGTGCGCCCGAGATTTATTCTGAATTTCGCAGACAACTTCTAGCCTCGGCGGGCGCACGGGCTGAAGCGCAGGCGGGCGTCCAAGCCCTCGTGCGCCTGCGGCATCTCCTCTGCGTGCGCCTGCGGGTATCTATAGTCCGTGGCCCAAATGCTCAGCTCTCAGCCAGTGCCAGAGCTATAACTCAGGCGGGCGCCTAGGCCCTCGTGCGCCCGAGACTTCTGCTGGCGTGCACCCGCGGGTGTCTGGGACTGAACCAACTATGTCCTTGCTCTCGGTGGGCGCCCACCCTGCAACACAGGCGTGCGCCCACGGCCTGACCTTTGCCAGTTTGCACTGTTAAGCTCTCCAATCCACGTCCCTAGGTTTCTTTCCTTCCATTCACCTGCAAAACACCCAAGAGACATGTAAATATTAAAAACATAATAAAACACAACTTTTACTCGATAAAACATTCAAAGTCAGAGTATGTGATGCACTAAAATAAACAATGATTGCATGCAATCAGCCAGCAATAGCAATTCGATTTCCTAATCACCCTTGCTCTTGCAACAATGTATTTAGGACTTTATAAGACTGATAAGATCGAAAGCAGGATTGCTTCACCAGGGGCAGGGACTGCGGCTTGACGCGGAACAGCAACTATTCGCGGAACAGCCCAATATCGCTTAAGGTTAGGGAAGTGAAGTCTTCGTTTGAGCTAGGCAGCTACGAGAGTGAATCCTGTCTTTCCTGATTATTATTCTATAGAATAAGTAGTTGTTAATCGGTCTAGCTAGGACAAATCCGACCTAAATCAAATCTCTCTTGCAGCTAGAGCTGTGGACTGAGTAGTTTCAGAGCCAAGTTGCTATTGAGCTAAGTCAGCTACTTATTCTTCTAGGTTGTCCTTGAGTGTAGTTCATGAGGGTCTAACTTCCCGGAAGTAGTTACAATCAGTGGCACTATGACAAATAGTTGATCATCAACCCCCGTCAAATTGGCATAGATTTGGGATTCGTGAATGAATTCTCGGTCAACTTAAACAGCCTCGCTCACCGGCCCTTGTCTTTTTGGGCTTATTCTATCTCCTGATTCAAGGTTCCCTTTTTCCTTTTCCCTAAATGTGATTTTTCTTTGCTTATTAAAGGCTATTCAATACAAGTATCTTAGGCCACGAGCTTCACCTAAAGGCGAGGAGCTGCAATCGAGACTTTCCTTTTCCCGCTCTTTTTTTCATAGAAAGAGCTTGAATTAACTGAGTTAGTGGAGTTCCTCTTGCTCTAGATTGTGCGGTTGCCTCACGTCTAAGAGGGAATCCTACTAATCTAAGTTTTTGCTGAGCTAAGGGCATCCCCTACTTTCTTCTTACTATCATCTCCTTTGTTTTGTTGTTCTTATGTCTGCTGCAAGAGTTTCGTAAGAAGAGTTCTCGCCTCTCGGGATCGTGTCGGTAACGTCTAATAAGTAGTATTTTGTTGTTAAACTTTTTGCTAAAATCAGATGGAATATTAGCCACCCAAATAGAATGTCTCGCTCCCCGCCCGCTCACGCTCCTTACCAACAACCCGGCTCACCAGAATGCGGACTCAAGGGATTCGAGCGCACCTAGCTAGCCCCTGGCTTTCACTCCGGCACCTGTAGGGGTCATCTTGGGTTACTGAAGAGTCATCCGATTGCTCGATGACCGAATCAGAGAGGTTTTTACCTCTCTTCTCTAAGCCAACTTATAGGTATAGGTTGATCACGGATTCAAGGGAAGAATAGCCTAGTTTCGTAGCCAAGTTAAAGACGTGCCAACTTTTCCAGTTCTGTGGGTAAGTGTGTGCTAGTGAGCTTTTTAGTTGGGCAATCCCTAAACCTTACTTCTGACTTAGGGCAAGTGTTCACTAGAGCTTGGATGTCATTAAATGCCCCCTGTCGTGGGCTGGTTGCCGCAGGAAAGGTTGGTGGTCTGGAATGTCCCTCTTTCGTGGGATGATGGCCGCGGGAGGGGATGATGGCTTGACATGGCCAGGATCCATGCAGGACTGGAGGTCCACGTAGCACCTAGTCACCTACAGTGGCATGCTTCTCGGAGATATTCTTAATGGTTTTCTACAACTACCATGATTGGAAATACGGGAAATTTAACATATATATTTTTTGGCCACGGGTACCTCCTTATCATAGTTAACGGAATCAATAGAAAGTGAGGTATGCTTGTTTATCTATTGTAGTAGTCCTTGTTTGATTTTTTCGTTTGGTGGTTTTTAGAGTATTTTCTTTCTGCTTTTCATCAATGTCATTTACTTTGCAGGCTGGTAGTTGGTGAACTATTTAACCAATTTCAACTCATTTCATTTTTAAAATGTTTTCATCAAGTACTGACCACTTTGTTTGCAAGCCCGGGCGAGAAAAAGTCTTGGCAAGTGTCTTCTTTTTGCATTTATTAGTTGATTTCGAAGGAAAGGAACAAAAGAGTTTTTCAAGGGATATAGAGGTGTCATTCTAAAAAACCAAATGCTTACTTTTTTTATAATTTGTACAGCTGGCTAATAGGGTGTGGCAATCTCAATATGATCAACTTTTTGAAAAAGGGATTATAATTGTTAAGAAAGAGAGAAGGATTCGGTTTGTAGAGAGTGGGTTTAATGTGTGTGCATGAGAGAAATAAATTTTAAAGTTGTAAAGAGAATGTGAGTATGTAGATAGATAAAGAATGATTAAATTTATAGAGAGAATGTGTGTGAATTTGTAGATTGACATATGAACAACATGATGGATGGTAAGAGAAAAAAATGATTCTGGAGAAGGATAATAAGAGGATGAGTAAATAGTTATGCTGGTTCTTAAGTTCACCGACTTGATTGAGTGCTGTTGTGTGGTGGAGTCAAGCAAGTAGGAATTTAGAGTTTGACCCTTAATTGAGAATTAAGAGCCAATTTGTTGCACAACTTTAAAAATAAAGGAGCTATAAGTAATTTTTTCATAGCTCGGGGCGTATTAGTAAACCTCAAGGTATTTTAGTGTGCCCTAAAAATTAACTGGAGAAATCCAGAACAAATCCCTGACCCTAGTTCAATTTGGGTAATTGAAGCAAATAGTGGTTTAACTTTTTTATGGACGCATCTAGTGTTGGTTAAATACTTGGATGCTTAGCACAGGAGTGCAACATGATGAGACATCGAAATGGAATGCTTTCTAATTAATGAGACTATCCAGTAAACTGGTAATATGGCCTTTTGATGACAGCTCCTCCTGTCTCATGTACTGTACCTCCACTAAGAAAGAATGCTGTCTACTGGCAATGGTAGTCTCTCTCTCTCTCTCACACACACGTATTTACATTTGATTCAAACTTCAAGCATTGCGATGTTGCAGGGATGCATTTGATTTGCCCCCCAGGTTGTGTGATCTTATTCAAAATTTGACAAATTTGTAATTTCTTATTGGTGCCTTTTGAACTCCCTACAGGGAAAAAAGAAATTAGTAGCTTGTGGACGTTGTAGGACCATTTCTTTGCTTGAGGTGTGCATTTATCCGCTGGACTCATGCATCACCCTTTTGACTACAGCTTGATTTCTTTTAATGGATGTGTAAATTTTCCAATATTGCATGGAATGGTATTAACAGCTAGAGATTCTCACATTTTATTGTCGTTCCATCACATATTTGGAGATTGTTGATTCCTTCACGGTTTTATACGTGTATATGTGGAATCACAGCCATATTGGTTTGGCAGTTTTGAATCAGACTCTGGCTCCTTTTTATCTTAGTAGGATTCTCTACATCTCGAGCCCTGCTGATGCCTTGCTTAGTTGAATTCTGGCTCAGCTTGGATGGGACTGACTTCAGTCATATTTGCTGATTGAAAATCCATCTATGTTAATCCAACAGGGCTTGGGCAGGCTGAAATTGGCTTGTTCTGCTTGGATTACATTACCACAGGATAGCCGTTTCAATCTCTTCAATACTTGTATAATGCACCAGTAGGGAAATTTTGATTACGGATGTGAAGTGGTTTTTGATGTGTTTGGTAAAGTAAGTTATAATTTTTAGTAATTTTTATTGACTTTTTACAATTTTTGAATGTTTGATAAAATTTTGGACAATTCTTAGTAATTTGTGGGTAATCTTTATCAATTTTAACGATTTTATCAATTCTTGACAATTTTTGTTAACTTTTTAACAACTTTTGTGTATTTAGTAAAAATTTTAATAATTTTTAAGTTGAGTAAATTATTGTGGTAGAATAGAAAAATAACAAAAATTAATGTTTTACTTAACATTTATTTTGTAGCTTTTGGTAGATTTATGCACTTAATTGTGCAGCCAAATGGGGCCTAAGAATTTTTATTCATCTGGAATCCTGAACTGTTTAATTGCCCAGTCAAACTGAATTCTTAACTTCTAAGCACGTTTTTACTTGTTTAAATGGCCAATGAAGCAGGTTCGAATTCCTCCTCCCATGTTGAATTGTACTTAAAAAAAAAAAAAAAACATGCGGGGGGCCCAATTGAAGTTAATTTGGGCCTGCTCCATGTCCCGAGGCCCAATATGAGCTGCTCAATGTGTTAGTTCATTTTAAGGCGCAATATGGTCCGTCTGATATTTTTATTCGACCCATTAAACTGAGGCCCAATTGGGCCATGACAAATTCGAAAGCCCACGAAGCGGAGTTAGGCCTAAGCTATTATTTTTCAAGCCCAGCTTAAATGAGATTTAGGCCCAAGCTTTTATTTTTCAACCCCAGCTTAAATAAATAAAGTTATTTTGGGTCCAATGTGGGCCAGGAAATTAATATGGAAATCCTCTCAAGGAAATCAGGCCCAGTCCACAAATTTAAAAGCCTGTAAGCAAAAATGGGCCTAGGCAGCCATTTTTAGATTAAGGCCCACTCGGCCAGTTAAATAAATTTGGAAGCCCAATCAAGCAATATCAGGCCCAATTTCAGTTGAATTTAATGGTTTCAATGCCCAATTTCGCCCATAAAATAAATTCAAAAGCCCAATAACTAGAGTTGGGCCCCATGCTTTGAAATTTCAAGGCCAGCCTAAAACAAATAGTTATCATTGGCCCAATTTGGGCCCGTCAAAATAGTCTGGAAGCCCAATTAAACAAATCAGGCCTAATCCCACATTAAAAAGCCCATAAGAAAAATGGGTCCAGCCCGTTATATTTAGTTATCTGGAGGCTCACTTCGGCCCATCAAATAAATTTGGAAGCCCAGTGTAGCTACATCAGACCCAATTTAAGCTGAATTTAACGGTTTCAAAGCCCAATTTTGGCCCATGATATTTGGAAGCCTAATTAAGCAGTACCAATCCGCATATTTGAAAGCTTTATGGGATTTAAGTTTAAACAAGTTTGCCTTTCAGGCCCAATTTGGCCCATCAGTTTTATTTAAAAGCCCAATCAAGCAGAACCGGACCCAATAAATACGCAAGTACAAGCAGCAAAATCGATCCCAACCCACGTGATTTAAAGCAGAGTCTAAAGTAAATTGATTTTTAGGCCAATTTAGCCCATCAAATAAATTTTGATGCCGAATCAAAGCAAAGTCAGATCCAATCCACATAAATACGTAAACTCTGCCAACCATATTTAAAACCCTCCTTAGACTAAATTTAGTTTTAGGCCCAACTCAGCCCATTTTCAAAACCCAACAAACCAAATCAGTCCCGATTCATAAATTTTAAAGCATAGGAGTTTTATGGCCCACCAAATGAATATGCCCAATTAAATAGAAACTTCGGAATATGCAACACTGCCCCCACAAAATAGTCAGCACCCAGTCAAATGTCATGGTCCATTTTACTCCGTCCTGATCAAAAAGTTTTAATAGTTACCCTACATGTTGCAATGAAAATTTCAAGGTTAACACACAAACACACACACACACACACACACACACAAATAATAATAATAATAATAATAAATAAATAAATAAATAAATAAAACCACCATGACCAATGGCATGCAATAGGACAGACGGTAGAGAGCTGCCAGCGCCCCCAAAAAGGCCATAATTCACTTGTACACTAGAATTAGTCGGTTGCTTCACCTGCAGAGATTCTATTGTGATTCTAACAAATTTCTTATTATGAACAAAATATTACATTTTTGTGAACTTCATCCAAGATGCATGTAGTTGAGTCCACCTCATCTCCAGCCTTGATCGGGTTCACCTGTAGCATTGTATTTAAGCTCGTCCACATGACATATGACATCAACAGAAAAAATGAAAAAACACTTTATAAATGATATTTGGCAAAATAAAATCGCACAGAACCAAAACGCGTACACGCAAGGCCTAACCAAATAGTTCAAAGGCTCCATTAGCATTTTCATCATCTTATTATTTATACCAAAAATAATGAATTCAATTTAAATAAATTTGTTTCCCAATTTTCCCTATAAATCAATCGTTTCTTCTG
Organism: Pouteria glomerata; assembly: GCA_035590655.1. Lineage (NCBI taxonomy): Eukaryota > Viridiplantae > Streptophyta > Magnoliopsida > Ericales > Sapotaceae > Pouteria > Pouteria glomerata. Next base: position 1,913,806 of record JAVXUM010000003.1, read on the forward strand.
ACCAAGACTTCTCTTTTAGTAGAATTTCAATTTTATGGTTCAGATTTCTGCCTGTGCTTCATTGTCGCTGAATTTTTTTCAGCTCCAATGAAGCGAAATTTTTAATCTTACAAATGTCAACATTTTTTTGTATATAGAAATGTGGATCTGTATTAAGCTTTTCCACTTAAAACATTCAATTCAATCATAGAAGCTCGTACACATATAACCCAAGTTACCTGAACTGATGGTCCTACTTAGTAGCAGACGCTAGCCAACAAACCCACGGGAACTGCCCATATATTTTTAAGGCTTAAGTTTGTTTTTAGGCTACGGGATGGGGTGGAAAAATTTTCATGCCCAATATATTGACCCACCTAAAAACATTAAAATATAATTGCATTATTTATATATCAAAAAAAAAAAAAATCAAATATATGCAAGCAAGATTAGGTATAGAAGACACAAATGCCAAATAATAAATTATGACTTAGATATTTCAACTTTCTTTAGTTATTTAAATTGTTTAAATTATGAAAAACAATTATGGGACAAATGGTATTATGTGGATTGGGCTAGTATGGTATTAAAGAATTAACATAGGGCTAGGCACTCGGGATAAAATATTAGGCCTAGTGTTGTCCCAACCAGCCCATTATCCACCCCTAGTCATGATTGTGATGCGACATTCACAAGAATGTGACCCAACACCCAACAAGAGGGAGTGAATATGATAATACGGAAGAGGGTAACCGAGAAAACTTGACCAAGAAACTAAACTACCCAATTTTCCAATATAAGACATGCATATCAAAGCAAAACAAAATTGAAACAATTTGATACTTTCTGCTAATACTTTAATTAGTGGCAATGGAACAAGCAGAATCCTCGGTAATCAGAATCAGCTGACAATAGTTTGCTAGATGGGTACTGAAGACAGATATCCTTAATAGGATAACAAACAATTCTTCACATCCACTATTGTCGCCAATTGCAACCTGAAGCTTAAGAGAAGATGCATCTAAAGGTCCCTTGGCCAATCACAATGCAGTAGAATGTGATCAATTAACTCTCCCTTCACAAAATTTTTACATAAGCAACACTTAATTACCATCACTTGGCCTCTCTTTTGAAGATATTATCGATGGCAAGAATTCTTCATCCGGTTGGACACAATTTAAAAAAGGCACTTTTGTTGGCACCCCTCCTTTCCAAATCCTTCCCCATGGTCCTACCACCTACCAAGAACCTGTAGAACATCTCGACTTCAAACACCTCAGATTTAGAGATGATACATTTGACCCCATCATTCCTCTCTCTCTTTACGCAATCGCAAAGAAGAAGCTGTGAAGCCGCTAAAAGCACTCTACCAAAGCTACCTTCTTTCACATACAGTATGTACAGACTCCAAAAACGACGTGAATATATTTATTTCCCAATTAAAGATGTTCCAGCATAGAGCTATGTTCCATACTCAGTTGTTGCCATTCCACCCCAAATAATCTCCCATGGAAGCTCCCCTATCTTCTACCAAATCAAGTATACCCAGGTACAAAGCCTTCATCATTCCTTCAACTGTCCTTTTGTGAATCCCTTCGCACCAACCTACCACAATAAGTTATTTTTGAAACAAATCCAACCCTTATTCTTTTCCACAACCCAATTCTTGTCAAAACTGAACCCTCTTTAGAACACCACTTCCCCCACTTAACCCCATACTTGACCTTCGTTGTTCTTCTCCATAACTTATCACCAAAAAACATAGATCTCTATAACCATTTGCCCAATAGTTCAATTGAATTGCTTTAGTCTCCTGGCTCCTAATCCTCCCTCATTCAACAGTAAGCAAACAGTATTTCAGTCTACTAAATGGTACAAGCCCTCCTATATGCCACCCCATAAGGCTAATTGGATATTTTTGAGTTCCTTCTCTATCAAGGCGAGAATTGTGAATGGTGACATAAAATAACTTGAGAGACTAGACAGGGTGCTTTATATAAGCGTTATCCTCGCTCTTTTGAATAGGTAATTCTGCTTCCACAAGTTTTTTTTCGAAATCTATCAATCACCCCAGCCACACCGCCTTGGATTTATAAGGGGCCCTAATGGAAGAACTAGGTACGGTACTGGAAATTTCCTAACTTTACATCCAAGGATAGCAACTAGATCCTTCAAATTGTCCAGTGTCCCTACTAGAATGACTTCGAATTTGGCCCAATTCACTGTGCGTTCAGAAATCACTTCGAAATATAGCAACACACATCTCAAATGCCCTAATTATAGAGAATCTGCCCCACAAAAGACAATAGAATCGTTAGCAAAATGTAGGTGGGTTACCTCTAAATTATCTCAACGATTATCCACTGACGATCCTTATATGAAGCCACTCACCATTGCTTTTCCAACTATCCTACTAAATGTTTCCATCACAACTATAAAAAGATAAAACGAAAGACGGTCTCCTTGCCAGATGCCCCTCCAAAGAAACCTTCAAGAGACCCATTTATGATCACCGGAAAACTTCTTGATAAACACTAAACTTATTTTTAGTTGACTTGTTGACTTGAAAATTGGTGTCAAATGGGCTCCTAGTAATAATTTTAGTCCTATAACAACCCATGCCCCAATAGGGGAGAAAAACCCATAACCTTACCAAGCCATAAGTCCAAAACATGGGCTTCAACGTAGAATAATTGTACAACAAATCCATGAGCAACGAATATAAAATTAAAGTGAGGAAAATGAAGCTTGCATAACAGGCGTACCATGTTTGTAAGTGAAGTTAAAGGGTTCAGGTCATGTATGTCCAAAAACTTCACTAAAAGTGAAAACATATGCCGCTATCTACGTTATAGTACAGTGAGGTTTACCGCTAACCAAGTAACTCAAATTTAATTCCTTATCGTAACCAATGCTCAATGCCCCAACATAGAAAAAAGCTCCATAACATTACCTAGCCAACCCATATGCCCAAAACACAGGCTTCAACAGTATATAAATGTAGAACATCAAACGCATGTTGCGAATCATGCATGATATTGTTTAACTACAAACACAGGCTTCAACAGTTATACTGCTTCTTTTTTGTGGCTCCATGCATCAGGCTCTGCCACTAGGTACACAGCGCCTTGAAGTTTTTAATTTTAACTTGATGCACAACAACTTGAAAGTGGCTCTTTTATTCTTTTGTCTTTATCTGATATGCAATCCAGTACAATCCTCCTTTTCTAGGACCTCAAACCATCTAAATAGGTACAAAAAGCCTCCAAAACTCCATGTCCTACATCACAAAAGCAGAGAGAGAGAGAGAGAGAGATTTTTCATTCTTTTGCCTTTACCTGACAGGCTAACACATAACCCAACATGATCCTTCTTTACTAGCTCCTCTGAACATCTAAAAATGAACAAAACGCCTATTAAACCTTGTCATCTATCAGAGAGAGAGAGAGAGAGAGAGAGAGAG